>NW_026845477.1:126546149-126558560 GCF_025583915.1 Anolis sagrei ordinatus | reverse complement strand
TAAGTATCCAGGTTTGCCAAGGGGCATCTTTTATTCCCACAGAGACACACAGATTCAAACTCACTGACTAGATCTGCGACATCCACAGCAGCTGCCAGCAACTCAAAGTCCCATATAATTGTAGCCACATCTGGTGTTAATTACAGTTCTGGCACTTTTAGCAATCTTTCGCAAATGATGCTGTTCATGTTCAGCCAAAATCTATTTTTGCAAAACTGTTTTTGTTGACCTTCATTTGAAAATGTATAAGACCAAAGCATCAAGCTATCTTACTTATTCTGTGCCACATTTACCATGTTGCAAGCTTTGAATAAGAAATAAGAACTGAATAACCCATTATAAACACCCCTTCCACCTGTGTGTATGTGTCACACTTGTGGATTTGATTGTTCATCAATTTGATTAATATGTTCTCTCTGCAAACCTCTAGATTCTCCAGCATGACTCGGCAGTCAACTTCTTGTTCATTACTGACCTTGTGTGGTAACGTTTAAGGGTTTGACATACAATTCTGGCCTGGCAATAGTTAGGAGACATTCTTCGATGAGATTCTACTGGATTTGTGAATGACAGGATGCACCTGATACAAATAAAAGTTACTGAAAAAAATCCCTTAATTGATCACAACCTGCAGCCTTTGTCTTGTGAAAGTTCTCCGTGATCAAGGTGATCATCATGCAAGAGGACAACAATGTTCATTTCAAATTCCTCACTCAATGAGAGAACTTTTGGCCAGTGTCCAAACTCCCCTACTTGGGCAAAGTCTTGGAATGTGTGGTGGACTCACAACTCCAAGTGTTCTTGGAAGAAACTGACTATCTAGATCAGTAGTTCTCAACCTGTGTGTCCCCAGGTGTTTTGGCCTACAACTCCCAGAAATCCAAGTCAGTTTACCAGTTGGTGGGATTTTGGGAGTTGAAGACCAAACCATCTGGAGACTCACAGGTTGAGAACCAGTGATCTAGATCCCTCACAGTTTGTCTTCAGGCGGGTCATGGAACTGAAACAGCCTTGGTTGCCTTAGTAGATGATCTATGTTAGGAACTGGACTGGGGGAGTGTGTCCCTGTTGGTTCTCCTGGACCTCTCAGTGGCCTTCGATACCATCAACCATGTTATCTTTCTGGGACACCTCTCAGGAATGGGGCTTGGAGGTACTGTTTTACCTGTGACTGTGGTCCGTCCTGGAGGTTTGTTCCCAGAATGTGTTGCTGGAGGACACCTGCTCAGCCCTGCAGCCTTTGTCTTATGTGGTCTTGCAGGGCTCTCCATGAGTACAACCCTCACAATTACTTGCCACATGTCATGCTGGTAGACATTTGGGCTCTTTCAAGAGTTGTACAGTTCAAATTCAGTTTAAAGTTAAAGGACATAAGAAGAGGCCCCAGAGCTTCCCACCAGCAGAAGGCACTTGCACATCCAGCTGAACAGGAAGAAACAAGACTGACCACTGTATTCCCTACTGTAGTGAAAAAAATATAAAGTTTCCATTTATATAACAGGGAAAGGCAGCACTGGCCTGTACAGATATCAAACCACTTCACTTTGGAGGGGGTCTGCTGTCCACGCTCAATCTAAAGTACAGGTTCACTGAAGTGCTGAAGCATTCGCCAACTTTGCTTAATGCAACCACAGTAAGAACAAGGAACCCCTGGACATCATCTAGACATCCAGATTCGACTTCTGATCCACTTCAGGGTAAAGGGCTGGTGTAGGCATGCGCGTAGTATGGACCTCTGGCCCCTTCTACACTGCCCTATATCCCAGGATCGGATCCCAGATTATCTGCTTAAAACAAATTGAAATTGAATCCAGACATATGGCAGAGGTACTCCTGGTGAGTCGAAAGGCCAAACAGGGTATAGAGTTACAGCCTGTGCTGGATGGGGTTACACTCCCCTTGAAGACACAGGTCCACAGGTTTGGGAGTGATCCTATGTTCATTGCTATGCCTGGAACCCCAGGTTTTGGTGGTGGCCAGGGGAGCTTTTGCACAATTAAATTTTTGCACCAATTGCACTCGTACCTTGGGAAGTCAGACTTGGCCATGGTGGTCCATGCTCTTGTCACATCCCAAATATATTACTACAATACACTCTACATGGGTTTGCCTTTGAAGACTGTTTGGAAGCTTTGAATGGTCCAATGGGTGGTAGCCAGATTGCTCACTGGAGCAGTGTACAGGGAGCAGAAAACCTCCCTGTTGCATCAGCTCCACGGGCTGCCAGTCTGCTACCAAGCACAATTCAAAGTGTTGGCTTTAGCCTATAAAGTCCTAAATCTGTGGTTCTCAACCTGGGGTCCCCAGATGTTTTTTTGCCTTCAACTCCCAGAAGTCCTAACAGCTGGTAAACTGGCTGGGATTTCTGGGAGTTGTAGGCCAAAAACATCTGGGGACCCCAGGTTGAGAACCACTGTCCTAAATGGTTCTGGCCCAGCTTACCTGTCCAAACGTATCTCCCTCTATGATCTTCCTCGGAGGTTAAGATCCTCGGGGAAATCCCTGTTCTCAGTCCCACCCTCCTCACAGATGCGACTGGTGGGGACAAGAGGCAGGTCCTTCTCAGTAGTGGCCCCTCATCTGTGGAACTCCCTCCCCAAACAAAGCAGGTCAGCCCCCTCTCTCCTGATCTTCAGGGGAAAAAACTTAAGATGTGGCTGTAGGACCAAGCATTTGACCAGTAATTGAAGCAGTGCAATAATCATAATGAATTAACATGACTGACAAATGGTCATGCCTGGGGCTACAATTTGAATTTGTGTGATTTTAACTGTTGTTTTAATTACTTATGTTTTTAATTGTTTGGACTTTAATTGTATTGTTTTACTTTCAGATGTGTGTGTGCATGCATTAGCATCTAATCGCTTCCTGATGTAAGGCTGCCCTGAGTCCCCTTCGGGGTGAGAAGGGCAGGATACAAATATGGAAAATAAATAAATAATAAATAAATTCAACTTTGAAGTTTATAGTTTCTGGTGTGAGACAGGTAAATAGCCTATGAAACACTATGTAGATTAGAATGGGAAGTTTCTCTAGACTTCTCCATCAGCAATCTGAATATTTTGAATCTCAGTGGCATCTCTGGCATAACCTTCTGCACAGCCACAGGTTTCCACTCGAACCAGCTGGAGTTCAATATTATTAACTGCAGATACTACACTTGATCTTAGCCAAAAGGCCGAGAAGGTTTGTATGGAAATGTGACACTATTTCCTGTGCTGGTCAATGACCGAAATAAATGTTTTGATTTGATTTGATAACTGCAGTGTTTGAGTTCTAGCGGCACTAGAGCACCTGGAGATTTCTAAAGGCATTTTTGGGTTCCCCAATGTGATTTTTATGGTCAACTTCTAGCAGACATTTGTGCTGGTGGAACTAGATATTCCAATATGAAGGTATTCTCCCAGGTAAAAAAATAGTATTTTGTTTATTTGCAGTTTTCCCCTTTTACAGGGATCCTATAACCCATATTCCAATGAATATGGAGAGCTAACCGTACTACTTTTCTCCATGAAAGTGTTTTTGTTGAGGACCTCCTAATTCATCTGTTATTAATGTTGGCGACTATAAATGCACAATCCGCTACCTATGTACTGTGTGCATATCTGTCGCAATTGCTAGGGGAATGGAGTTTTGCCCAAAGGCTCCCACCCATCTGTTGTTCCAGAAGTTTTGCATAGGTGAGTATTAGATACCTCCTTGCACAGCATCCCCCAAACCACATACATTTGTTTAACCAGTGGTTAAACTTGTTTATATCAACTGGATTCTAATTACCCTGTACTCGGTGTGTTTGAAAAAGTGTCAGATCCACACAAGAAATGTGATGTCCTAGTGCAATCCCATTATTCATTTGCACACAGAAGAGCAAATTTCCTGAACGGTGATAAACAGGCTTCAAAGATATGCAGAAAGACATTTCCCAAACAAATTTGGTGATACTGTATATTGCAAAATACTACAATCTGCAAAATACTAACTGATCTCCTAGGTCTTTGATGCAATCCAATATTAATGATACAGATTAGATAAAGTTGTAGATATTACCTTTAAAGAAAAAGGAGAGTTAGATGAAACACAACTAATTCAAATTAATGCTTCAATGAGAATTAATTAAAAATATTCAACTCAGTGTACCCTCACAGAAAGCTTAACATGGATAAACATGTTATTATGCTTCCTTAATTCCTAGTTTTGTTGAAAGATTATTCCCTAATCTGAATATTTAAATAAGCAAATGCAAATGCTTATCTCTGACTCACTCTCCACTCCATCAAAAACATGTAGTACAATTATCAGATTTACACACACACAAATGAAATGTGCTTTAGAGAAGATACAAGCTTTTTAAAAAACTGGTACACTGAAATCCAAATTCTGATTACCGTGATGGATTTTTAAACATAATATCAGACAATGAATATTACATGGGGAATCACAAACTGGCATGGACCACATCTGCTGCAATTTCTATGTTCAGGTTAAGTTCAATCAAATTCTCAGGTTCAAGTGGAAGATATCTCCCAAATAAACTTTATCAAGTTATTTGAAAATCACTGGACACTGCTAAATTGGATTAAACTCTTGTTTAGGAGCAGGCAGCCTATGGCTTGCTCCTAAAGTACAACAATCAAGTAAACTGCCTTCCCACAAGGTGTTGTTCATGCATTTAATGAACACAATGAAGGTAAATTCTTTGTGTTCTCAGTGGACAATGCAGGATCTTCTCATGGAGGTACTCCAAGTGGCCAACTTCTGGTCAAAGGACATTTAGCATAATGCTAAGTTTTTAACTTTGTGTTTTTAATTACATTATAACTGTGCTCAATTCACTTCTGACACAATAAATAAATAAATCTGATGACCTTGGCCCCAGCTACTATTGAGTCACCTTACTCATGTAACCAATAGCCCTTAATTGAATAGTAAGAAAAGCAAAATCCAGCCTGCTATGCCTTTCTATGGGAAGACCATGAGAAGCCATGCTATTATTTCCTTGTTTCCTATAAAAACTTGTCATAGCAAAAAAGCAAGTGAATAGTGGGAACCATCTAGAGATACATCTTTGCTTGTTTTGTTATTTATTTATTTATTTATTTATTTACTACATTTATATCCCGCCCTTCTCACCCCAACAAAAGGACCCAGAGCGGTCTCACAGAAAGGCAGCAATTTGATGCTGCACACAAACTTAAATACAGTAAAAATAAACATATGTATTGAAACAAAAAAAAAATCAACAGCAATATTAAAAAAAATTGTTAAAATCACGTTATCCAGAGTCAAATCCAAGGCCATTCCAAGACTGTGTGCAAGACTGGCGAATCTGGAAAGTTTTCTCTCTGTTTGGTGAGATTACAGATTCTTTGAGCACTTTCTAGTTGCCCCTTCCTGCTCTAATGTTAAAGCATCATTACAACAAGGAGGGAGGAAATGCACCTAGAAGTGTAACTCATAATTCTCAAAGGCCAATAGACAAGGTCTGCACTTCAATTTAACAGATCAAACCTTTCAATTACATTTAAATCTGAGATTATCCTAAATTATTATTGCTTCCTGGAAGTGGGGGGGGGGGAGTGAAATTAAATCATAAATATTTGAGCCACACAATCCTGGCATGCAACAGGAACAGGACATAGCTATCTGTTTTTATAAAAAGCTTTATTAAATCCCCATGTACTTTAAATCTGTTTTGATTTTCCATCTCTCTTATTCTATTTTAATTAGTCTAAAATATAATAAAACAACAGCAAGTGGGCATAAAGTATTCAGATTTAAATTTGGTAACCCTACCAGACTATTTAGAAGCTACTAAACTTGAATTAAAGGACTCTTCATGACCTCATGGACCAGCCCACGCCAGAGCACCCTGTTGGCTGTCACCTCCCCCAGCTCCTTCAAGCCAGTCCCTTCAAGGATGCCATCCATCCATCTTGCCCTTGGTCGGCCCCTCTTCCTTTTTCCTTCCATTTTCCCCAGCATCATTGTCTTCTCTAAGCTTTCCTTTCTTCTCATGATGTGGCCAAAGTACTTCATCTTTCCCTCTACTATCCTTCCCTCCAGTGAGCAGTCGGGCTTTATTTCCTGAAGTATGGACTGGTTGGATCTTCTCGCGGTCCAAGGCACTCTCAGAACTTTCCTCCAACATTACAGTTCAAAAGTCAACCAATACTCCCCAACTTTCACTATTTTGTTTCCCTATATATTTCCCTCTTTATAGGTTTGTAGGGTTGTTTTTCTTCTTTTTCTTTTTTCTTTCTTGCTTGTTTCTTTTTTTTTTTCTTATCTCTTATCTTACAGTGTTTCTCAACCTTCCTGATGCCGCAACCCCTTAATACAGTTCCTCATTTTGTGGTGACCCCCAACCACATTATTTTCGTTGCTACTTCATAACTGTAATTTTGCTAGACGAAACTTGGTACAAATACTCAATATGCCCAAATGTGAACACTGGTGGAGGTTGGGGAAAATATACCTTGGGAGTAGTTGCTGGGATTTATAGTTCTCCTACAATCAAAAAGCATTCTGAACTCCATCAACTATGGAATTGAACCAAACTTGGCACACAGAACTCCCATGACCAACTTAAATATACTGGAAGGGTTTGGGGGGCACTGCCCTTGAGTTTTGGAGTGTTAGTTCACCCTCATCCAGAGAGCAGGAGGAGGGCTGTTGGTGGGAGGATTCACCATCTGTTTCCAAATAGGAAGAGAAGGACAGGCAGAAAGATCTTCATCCTTCTCTACCAAAGGGGTTCCTAAGACAATCAGAAATATGTTTTCTGATGGTCTTTGGCAACCCCTCTGAAACCCCCCTTGCGACTTCCCCAGGGTCCCGGCTCCCAGGTTGAGAAACACTGCTTTAGTAGATAGCAGCCCCAGTTTTTAACAAATAATTATTTTCCCTCACCTGCTTTCCCCCCCCCCCTTTTATGATAGTGTATAAATAGCCTTATCTATATACATAAAAATGTAATGTTCGTTTGTGGGATTAGCATAACTCAAAAACCACTGGATGAATTGACACCAAATTTGGACACAATACACCTATCAGGCCAACGAGTGACGATCACTCATAAAAGTATTGAAAAACATAGCRTAAGGGACTTAAAAAGCCAAAAAACAAAAATACATTACAATGCATGTGCACACAAATACATATACACAAATATATACACACACATATTATACACATATATGCAAACGCAAAACTCATATACACAGACTGGGCCACAGCAAAGCGTGGCAGGGGATTTAAAAAAAAATAGTTAATTTTTTTAAAATTCCAAAAAAAGAAGATGGGGTGAAACATCAGGCGAGAATGCTTCTGGAACATGGCGATACAGCCCAGAAAACTCATAGCAGCCCCATTTTCTGTGAAAATCGCACACGGCCAGCTTTACTCACCAGCTTAATAGGACAAATAAAACCAGGCAGTAGCAGTAATGTATAATGCTAACAGACATTTATCCTTTGGGTTTGTGAGGATATTCACTTGAAGGAGTTAACTGGCTATTCAAAGAGTGAAAATCCCAAAATCAATTGGCTGACAAAGTATCCTATCTAGCATTGTAATGCAATGGAGAGCTTTGCTTCTGAAGCTTAGTTATAGAAAGAGAATAATGCTGCAATGTCTAAGTCATGTTCAGATTTATGCAGTGTCTTAGTGGAAACCGCATTAAGATTCCATTTAAAATGGGTATCAGTTCTACACTTATATCTGAAAATCTGATCAGGAAACGTCAACTTATTTCAGGCCAAACTGGCTGAACCTGATGCCCTCTGGCTTTCTCTAATCAAGATTTGGAATCAAATTCAAAAGAGCAAAGTATTTTTAAAGTCTCATTCTTCATCTCCAAAATTTGGGGTGACCTTCGAAGGAACATAAGAAGTCTTTCGATCCTGAAAGACTATTGATGGGGAAAGCGGGGAGTCTTTGCTGCGTAATTTATAGTTTGTGTCATTAAAAGTATCTGAAAAGCAGCATCTTTGCAGAAGGATTTTTTAATCTACAGGATGAATTCTCAAGGGTAACATAAGCTTAGCTCACAAAGCAAAGATCATTGCTATCGAAGCAGAAGGCACTTTTTAAGGCTTCAGCCTTTTTCTGAAGACAGATGGAGGGGATTATTGCACAGATACCAGATTGTTCCATTAATATTAAGGACAGTTCAGGAAAGGTTTCTGACTTTAATATTGTATATATTCCCAGTGTCTGGGATAAAACTATTTTATTTTATTTTTTTAAAAGGCCTCAACAAATGCAAGCTGTGTATGAATTCTTATTGCCTGTTGACCCTTCTAACCATTTAAAGTCTGTTCCCATAAGCTTAAGGTTACAGCTAAGTTCAACAGACTTTTGAAAGCTTCCTGCTAAAACTGATTTCTTCAAGGCAGCATCTTAATGGACAAATCTCACTCACTGGCATTATTTTAAACTAGCTTGGGTACAAAGTCAATTTTTAATTGTACAAAATGCATATGTTTGTGGGTGAACTACAACTCACACATCATGCCAGCTCAACTCTTAAAAACTCCATCAGCAAAGTTTGTTATGTTGGGAAAGTTTGCTCTCCAGATGTCTCATCGATGGGGTTCAGTGTGCTCTCTGGCTGCAGGGTAAACTTCAACTCCCACTATGGTGAATCAGTCCCCCTCAAACCCCTACAGTAGGTTGAGTTAGTCATAGGGGTTCTGTGTGCCAAGTTTGGTCCAGGTCCATCATCGATGGAGGTCAATATTTCTCTGGTTCTGGGTGACAGCTCCCAGAATGGAAGGTCAAACTCCTCCAATAATCAAATTTCAGCATATCAGGTCTGTGTGCCAAGTCTGGTCCAGATCCATGGTTGTTTGGTTTCACAGTGCTCTGTGGATGTAGGTGAACTACAACCCCCCCCCCCCCCMAATCAAGGTGAATTTTCCCCAAAAACCTTTGTGTGCCAAATTTGGTCCAATTCCAACTTTGGTGGAGTTCAGAGTGCTCATTGATTGCAGGTGAACTCTAAACCCCAATATGTCCATTCCAATTCCCCTCAAAATCCACCAGTATTCAAATTTGGGCATATAGGGTATGCATGAAAAGTCTGATCCAGATCCATCATTGTTTGGGTTCATAGTGCACTCTGGATGTAGGCGAACTACAACACTTATAAATCCAAAGACCTCCAGTATGTTTTGTTGATCATAGGGGTTCTGTGTGCCACGTTAGCTCCAGGTCCATTGTTGGTAGAGTTCAGAGTGCTCTTAGACTGCAAGTGAACTATACATCCCAGTACCTACATTTCCTATAAATCATGAATTCTCCCTAAACTTCTCTAGTATGTTCAGTTGCTGATCAATTCCTCCGTTTGCTGTGTGCCATAGAAAAGAATAGGAAAGGTTTAAGGGAGAGGCAGTGGGCGGGGTTATGCCAATTCCACACCAATTGTGAAGTAAGAAACACTGGGATGTCTGTGGTGGAGGAAATACATAAAATCTAGGATGAAATTGTCCCTGTACAAAAGTTGGGTGGTGGGCAGTATGGTGCTTGTGGAGGACATTGGCACGGCTCTTGTACATGTTCACGGTGCTCACTATAACCTGCCATGTCATTGGAGGGAGGGTCGTTGATAACTTCTGAGTTTTGGAAGTTATATCTGTTTGTGGAGGCAAGAGCTTATCTGTCGAAGCCACACATACACATATTTTCACTTTTCTTATGCATATATAGATTACTACAACACCAAAAGAAACAGGGAACTAGATTTGGGGAAAATCTTGAATATTCAAGAACGGAAAAGAATATGGAATGTGTGCATTTAAAAATATGTCTATAGGAATTAAAGAAAATTGTTATAAAATAATATGAAGGTGGTATTTAACTCCAGTTAGATTAAATAAAATAGACAAGAAATATCCAAACCAACGTTCAGCTTTCTGGAGACCATGGCTTGAATTGTCACTTGGCCATGAAAACCCCTTCTCCATCAGAGGACGCTGGTGCCACAATAAACTACAAATCCATGACTCCATAGGATGGAACTATGGCCCCATCTGCACTGCCAAATAATGAAGTTTCAAAATGTGGATTAACTGCATTGAACTGGATTATATGACAGTGTAGACTCGTATAATCCAGTTCAATGCAGTTCAGTCAGCATTATATGAAGCCTCTTCTACACTGCCATATAAAATCCAGATTATCTGCTTTGAACTGAATTATATGGCAGTGTAGACACATATAATCCAGTTCAAAGCAAATAATCGATTCAGAAACTGGTTTATATGGCAATATAGATTCAACCTGAGTCTACGCTGACATTTATAATACAGTTTGAGTGGCATGTTTATGGCAGTGTAAGATGGGGCCTAAGGCAGTTAAAGTGGTATCAAACCACTATAATTTTGCAGTGTGGATTGCCTCAGAATCTTCACTTCTGCAGACTAAACAGCCAGTTCCCTCACCCATTCTCATGGGCCTTACATTCTAGACTTTCTGTAATCTTAATTACCCTCTTCCAGAAACACTTAAATTTGTTTGTATCCTTGTTGATTCCTGCTGCAGCATACAGCGTTCCAGCTGAGGCCTGAGCAAAGCAGAGTAGAGATCTCTTATTTCCCTTTAATAGTATGCAAAGTTGTGTTGAGGCAACCTTGAATTGGGTTCACTTATTTTTTTGCCTCTACATTGCTATTGTACAAATCTTGCCTCTACTAGCTCGTTGTAGGGTACATTGTCAAAAGCTTTATTGAAATCAAGCTGTATTTAGCCACAGCATTTTTGTGGCATGCTTAGTTTGTATAAGAGAGAATTTTATTCATTGCTTGTCATGACTCAAAAACAAGTCATAACATGACTAGTTTCTGAAAAGCCCACATTGGTTCTTGGTTACAATAGCATTCTTTTCAAAGTCTTCATAGAGTGATTTTTTTAGTGACTTTTCTTGGTATTGCTGTCAATTGGACAGGTCAACAATTGCCTTGGTCCTTCTCCCCCACACCTTTCAAAAGATTATGATGATGCTTTTTGCCATTAGTTTGTACAATCGTCTCTTCCAAAAAATAAGAACAACACTTGATTTATATTCTGCCCTTCTCCCAGAAGGGACTCAGAGTAGTCTACAGCATATAGACAGACAAACATTCAATGCCTTGTTACTG
Source organism: Anolis sagrei ordinatus (assembly GCF_025583915.1). Taxonomy (NCBI): domain Eukaryota; kingdom Metazoa; phylum Chordata; class Lepidosauria; order Squamata; family Anolidae; genus Anolis; species Anolis sagrei. Next base: position 126,547,422 of record NW_026845477.1, on the reverse strand, counting down.
TGAAATACAATGAGGCACAAATAACATGGACAAAGGCAAAGGCTTCTCCTTTCATTCCTGGCTCTTGGAAACGGTTATCATCATTGGTTCTGAGATTCTTTCCGCAATTTTAGGTCCAATTCATCTGGCCTTGAAAGTTTTCCAGCAGTTTTTCTATACATATATATATATTGAACTGGAGTTCCTCACTCCCAACTTTCATTTTATTTTTATTTTCACCATTTAAAAAACAGCCTCTGTTTTGGAAGATGGTCAATGCAAGTGTTTGCACATTTCTGCCTACTTGCTGTCATTTATTGACAACTGTCCATCTTCTACATGCAGATGACCTACTGCTTCCTTGTTCTTCCTCTTGTTCTGAACCAAGCCAAAGGTATCTGTTAAAGTATTTTTAAAATAATCTCTTTAGATAATAAACTGTATCACTCCCATATTTACAAATATTACAATTTACTAAAGAAGTGCTACAATACCCACAAAATAATAGCACATAAAATAGTCCACTGATGCATGTTAACACCTGGAAACAGGCATGTAGCCTGGGGGGAGGGATTTGAGGGGCTTCACCCCCCCCCCCCATTATCAGGGTGGTCCACGAGAAGGCCTTACTGGTACATTATTTAAACTGTTATGTTTATTCATATCATGATTTGATCACCATGCTCAATATATTCCATATCCATGGAAGTATTGGGATAATGATACAAAAGGTTTGCTAGGGTAGATCCTCAGCCGCCCCTCCCCCCTCCCCCAAATCAAAATCCTGGCTACAGGCCTGCCCAGAAATAATGCTCTAAAATCTAGAACTAGATCAGATCATAAAAAAAAAGAAATATCCATGTAATTTGAGAGCTTAAAATTGGTTTAAAAAAAGGAATCATGCTATTTGAAACCAAATGGAGGCAATTTTAGCAAAAAATTTAAGGCTAGTAAGTGTTTAAATTACCATCAAATAAAAATGCTAAAGGAGTGAAACCTGCTTAGTTTCACTTAAACAGCAACCTTCTACAAGCCTCCTATACTAGTTATTTGTTATGTATATAATTCAGATTGCTTACTATATTGTATATGTGTGTGTTGGTATAGAGTTTTCCTTAAGTCTATGTTGTAGGGCGACTGCAGACCATGTGATCAGATCTGGGACTACTCAGATCTCAGACTCCATTTTAGAAAGACAGAGACTCCATTGGAGTACAGAACACTGAGATGCAGGCATGTAGCTGGGAGGGGGGGCTTGAGGGGTTTCAGCCCCCCCAAAATTCTCAGGGTGGTC
>NW_026845477.1:125296175-125326175 GCF_025583915.1 Anolis sagrei ordinatus | reverse complement strand
TCCATTCGTGCCTCTTCAAAATCTGCAGCACTGCTGGTCACAGCTGACTTCCAACTGGAGCACTCAAGGGCCAGGGCTTCCCAGTTCTCAGTGTCTATGCCAGAGTTTTTAAGATTAACTTTGAGCCCGTCTTTAAATCTCTTTTCCTGTTTTCCAACATTCTGTTTTCCATTCTTGAATTCGGAATAGAGCAATTGCTTTGGGAGACGGTGGTCGGGCATCCGGACAACATGACCAGTCCAGCGGAGTTGATGGTGGAGGCCCATCGCTTCAATGCTGGCGGTCTTTGCTTCTTCTCTTCCCTATCTATAATCTGTTATTAATGTGTGTGTAGTGTATATATATATATATGTGTGTGTTTATATGTGTGTGTATATATACACACACATACACAGAGAAATTAATAACAGTTGATAGATAGGGTGTGTGTGTGTGTGTGTACACACAGTCATAGGCACACACTTATATAGTTTGATGTATCTGTCCTAGAGAATGGAGTGCACGCCTTCCTCATCGCCTGTGAAGCGCCCCCTAGCGGCCGAGTTCCGAGCTTGTGCACACCCACGCATGCGCGCACTCTTCCTGTCTTCCCCGACACCGCGTGCGCGCGCTTCCAGGTTCGAGCTCGTGCCGCCGCCGCCGCGACTGTGAGAGCAGATCCGGGCAGAACAGGTTTCTTCCAGTTTGGGTGTGTGGCTGGTTTAATGCTGCGTCTGCATTAGAGGAACGGAGGATGCTGCTGCTGCTGGTAATCTCCCGGAAGCTGCGCTCTCTCCGCGCAATGACGATGACTCAATGAATGAATGAATGAATGAATGGGCGGCTGTGCAAAGACGAGCTCAGGGCGAAGCATCCCTCCTTTGCATCAAGCCAGCCTGGGCGCCTGGCTCTCCCTTTTGAATGGGGAAAATGCAGCAAGCTCACTTATGCGGCTTTTCCTTCCAGGGCCACGTTTTGTATGATAATCCACACAGTGTGCATCAAGTGCAGTTATCCACCGTCCCGACAACCTGAATCAACACTGAGTTAAGATGCACTGCAAAACTGAATCAACACTGAGTGAAGATGCACTATTCCCCCCCCCCCCCCACCTTTTTTACCTTCTTCTATTAATGCAAGAAAAGCATCAGCAAAGTCATTGCTTTCCCTTCAATGTTGTGATTGGGAAATTAAAATAGGTTGAAACTTGGGTTGCATCCACACTGTAGAAATGCAGTCTGACACCGCTTTAAACTGCCATGGCTCARTGCTATGGATTCATTGGATTTTTTTATTTTGGCAAGAAATCAGCAATTTTTGGCTCTGTAAACCTACAACTCCCGTGATTCCATATCCTTCAGCCATGGTTTCAAACTTTAGGTGATCCTTCGTTCTCCAAGGATGATGACCTTCCATGTCTAGTGTCTTGGCAATCAGTTCGTAAGTGGTTGGGGAGCCCTATCCTTGATCAGCATGCTTTCCCACCGTGAGAACATCAGTCTCCAGGCGGAAGGTGGTCTCCATCAGGGYTGGCTTGACACATCTTCCTCTTGGCATGTTTCTCCCTTTTGCCCTCCATTCATTCCTCTTCAAATTCCACAGCACTGCTGGTCACAGCTGACCTCTAGCCAGAGTGCTCAAGGACCACGGCTTCCCAGTTCTTGGTGTCTATGCCAGTTTTTAAGGTCAGCTTTAAGCCCAATTTAAATCTTTTACTGTCCATTCATTCCCCTTCAAATTCCACAGCACTGCTGGTCACAGCTGACCTCCAGCCAGAGTGCTCAAGGACCACGGCTTCCCAGTTCTTGGTGTCTATGCCAGTTTTTAAGGTCAGCTTTAAGCCCAATTTAAATCTTTTACTGTCTAACAACATTACGTTTTCCGTTCTTGTGTTGGGAGTATAATATCTGCTTTGAGAGACAGTGATTAGGCACTTAGACAACGTGGTCAGTCCAGCAAAGTTGATGGTGGAGGAGCATCACTTCAATGCTGGTGGTCTTTGTGTCTTCCAGAATGCTAACATTTGTCCACCTGTCTTCCCAATAGATTTGCAGGATTTTTCGGAGGCAACACTTTGTAGACAGTCCACATTTCGCAGTCATATAACAGGGTTGGGAGGACAATAGTAGGAAGACCAAGTACCTTGGTTTCCCTACGGATGTCCTGATCCTCAAACACTATATAAATGCACCCAAGACTTAATTAATATTCAATTCACAACTAGGCCACCACATCTTCCCCTTTTCTCTCTTCTATAGGTGGCTTGCCAGAGAGCAATGTGATTGCTGCGTAAGAGTAACAAAATCTGAAACATTTATTTTCCTGGTTTGAAAGTGTTATTTTCTGTTTGATTGTCTGGTAATTTTTGTGTGAGATCTCCCTTTGAATCATTCATTTTAATGTTTTGAGCACATGCCAAATTGCAGTGAAGCCTTCCCTCCACCTCACAAAATCTGAAAAAAAATTCTGATCCTAGCATTAAAGTGTCATTTCCTGTTTAATTGTGCAGTACTTACTTTGAAACTACTTTTTATACTCCAGAAACTTCGTTTTTGTGGCTGCCACAAACTATGTTGAAGTGGTTGAGACTCTACAGTTGGATGCCACTTTAATTGCCGTAGTTCAGTACTGTGAAAACCTAGGGATAGTGGTTTAGCAAGGCATTCACCTACAATCAAAGGTAGGAAAGCCTAAAGACCTTGGAACCTTACAACTCCCATGATTCCAAAGGAATAAGCCATGACAAAATGCTGTCAAACTGCATTGATTGTACAGTGAAGATGCAGTCTTAGCCACTACATCATGCTAGAGCTGTGTTTCTCAACCTTCCTGATGCTGCGACCCCTTAACACAGTTCTTCATGTTGTGATGATCCCCAACCATAAAGTTATTTTCGTTGCTATTTCATAACTATAATTTTGCTACTGTTTTAAATCATAATGTAAACATCTGATATGCAGGATGTATTTTCATTCAGTGGACCACATTTGGCACAAATACCTGATATGTCCGAGTTTGAATACTGGTGGTGTTGGGTGGGATTGATTTAGTCATTTGGGAGTTGTAGTTGCTGAGATTTATAGTTAACCTACAATACAAGGGCATTCTGAACCCCACCAACGATGGAATCGAACCAGTCTTGCCACACAGGACTCCCATGTCCGACAGAAAATACTAGAAGAGTTTGGTGGGCATTTACCTTGAGTTTTGGAGTTCTAGTTCACCTACATCCAGAGAACACTGTTGACTCAAACAATGATGGATCTGAACCAAACTTGGCACCAACATTCAATGTGCCCAAATGTGAACACTGGTGGAGTTTGGGGAAAATAGACCTTGACATTTGGGAGTTGTAGGTGCTGGGATTTATAGTTCCGCTACAATCAAAGAGCATTCTAAAACCAACCAACAATAGAATTGGGTCAAGTTTCCCACACAGAGCCCACATGACCAATAGAAAATGCTGTGCTTTCTGATGGTCTTTGGCAACCCCTCTGACACCCCCGCAAGGGTCCCGACCCCCAAGTTGAGAAATGCTGTGCTAGAGCAATCCGTGTAGTATTTTTAATGTGCCAGCTACTGAGAGTGACCTGTCTGGTATTGCCAACTAAAAAGTTGGCTGACCAGGAGTCTTGGCTTTCAACACAGGTCTTGACTTGCAGAGTATCATGAAGAAACTCCCAAAGAGTGTTTTGAATGTTTGCTCAGCCACTGGAAAAGAACACCTTTCGGCCAAATTAGATATTTGCACTTTAAACAAAAAGCATGGCGTCATATATGTCTTCTTTTACTTCTGGGTTTGTCGAAATTTGTGTTTTGTTCTGTGAAGCAAGTGCAACAGGATTGTTTAAAGATCAAGTCCTGGTTGGGCTTGTTTGCCTTTTGCCAGCCTCAGCACTCCTTATGCAAACACATGCAAACACACTTGTGTGCACGATGACACATGTTCTGTATTACAAATCAAAGATTTGTATTCCTGAGTCTTGTGGTTTTACTCATTACTGCTTTTTGTACTTAAGTACTGACTTTTTGCCCCTTGGTGTACGTGATAATGTTTCACTTTTCTTGGCTTTGTAAATCAAACTCTATCCCTTTCAGGTTACTGTATTTCTGGAAACTTGACACATTGGCATGCTGATAAAAGCCTGTCAGGCAAAGTGAACTTTTGCTATGCTTAATCAAGGAAAACTTTTTTTTTTAAAAAAACGTACTCTTTAAGGAATCTAATTGGAGACTTTCATTGAATTCAAACCAAAAAGTGAATTTCTGAAGCCTAGAAAATTAAGTTCTGACCATTTCTTAAGAACTAGTAAAATATGCAAATGGGGCACACAATGGGAATACTGTTTTATTATTTGCTTTTGGCCCCCATGGTGCAATGGGTTAAACCTTTGTGCTTTCAGGACTGACCGACAGGTTGGAGGTTCGAATCCGGGGAGAGCGCGGTTGAGCTCCCTCTGTCAGCCCCAGCTCCCCATGCAGGGACATGAGAGAAGCCTCCCACAAGGATGATAAAACATCTGGGCATCCCCTGGGCAACGTCCTTGCAGATGGCCAATTCTCTCACACCAGAAGCAACTTGCATTTTCTCAAGTCGCTTCTAATACGAAAAAATTGCTCTTTTTAAAATTCAAATTTCAGTGTATATTTTCTGAAACAGCGTTGTCTTTTGCTCTTGTTGACAAGCACTGTCATATTAGAAAAAAATGGAAAGGTGTAGCTTGGGAGTAGAGAATAATACAGGCAGTCCCTGAGTTACAAACACTCTACTTACATAGTTAAGTATGGGGGTGAGGCAACAAAAAGTGAGAGAAATTGCTCTACCCATCGGAAGGGAAATTCACTCCTGGAAGGGTTATCATGGGGAAAAGGGGTCTCCACTGAAGCTTTATCCTTGTTTCTACAACAAGTCAAATTTTTCAAAATCCAATTCTCACAGGAACAGAAAGTGAGGTGAAATCTTTTGAATAGGGGCACAAACAGCAGAACAATTACAACAAGGGTTTTAATATGTGTGTGTGTTTGGATGGAGTTTCATTGTAACCTGTTCCAACTCACAAACAAATTCAGCTTAAGAACAAACCTACAGAACCTATCATGGTCGTAACTTGGGGACTGTGTGTTTATTGTGTTGTATGATATGCCCTTCGGTGGCATAGTGTCCTTTTCAACAATACGACAAATCTGAGATTCAAAACCCATGTGGTGTAGTGGTTTGAGCATTAGACTATGATTCTGGAGATCTGTTTCAAGTCCTTGCTCAGCCATGAAAACAAGGTGGGTGACCTTGGCCTAGTCACACTTTCTCAGCCTGAGAGGAAGGTAAAGACAACCTCCCTCAGATCAAATCTTGCCATGAAAATCCAGTGATAGGATTGTTTTAGGGTTGCCAAAAGTCAGATACAATTTGAAGGAACTCCGCAAGAGAGTGTAAAAGTTATTTGGGACTTTAAGTCAATTTGGCAGGAGGCTACAATATAGTATATACAGTAGTAAAGTTTGGGATTAAGTGAAGAGTTTGCTTTCCACCCAGTACTGAAGTTAAGCCATTCATTTATTTAGTGAGGTGTGGGTGGGATAGTTACCTTACCCCTGCAGTGTACAGTCAATTTGGAGGTTGAAGAAAGCATGTTTCACCATGTGCATCCTCAGACTCATAGCTTATATGGACTCCTTTCTCTCGCTTTACAGCTTAAACCCTGATTAATTAGGATCAGAAATAATGCTTTTCCTGTGATCCTCATTAACCTCTCTCCCAGGACACTGTTAGATTCAAGGCACATAGAGCCTTTAAAAAACTTTTTTACATTCATAATACAATGGGGAGAGATTACTGAGTCAAACTTGACACCCTGATGTTTTTCTTTTATCGGAAAACTCAGAAAACAATCTGCTATTACTGTATTTCATTGATTCTAAGATGCATGTTTACCCATGTAAACATTTTGGAAAACAAGGTGCATCTTAGAACCATAGGTGTATTTTAATATGCTATACACATAAACACTCAGGTGTGTATACACATATATCTTTTTTCTGTTGGTGGTATTGCAATTATCGACAACATGTTCATATCGATGAAATAAAGTAATTTCCCCTAGCAGTGAACACCATTTTGGCTTGGGTTACTATCTAGTGCAGAATGTTATGATATTATGATGTTGTTGCTTGTTGCTTATGTTTTGGTTATATGTTGTTTGGGCTTGGCCTCATGTAAGCCGCCCCTAATCCCTGTTGGGGGAGATGGTGACAGGGAATAAATAAAGATTATTATTATTATTTTACTGACACAAAAGCACAGTATGTCACAGCAAACGAGATCTATATGCTGGATTTCATATCACAAAATCACAAGTTGAACACTTCCCAAGCATCTAGGACTGTGTGATATTATTATTGCTGTTGTTGTTGTTCCATTGAGTGGTTTTCCCAAAATGATGGCTTATCTGGCCCTTCATGGTTCATGGAAAGTATCTCCTTTGGTCTTGAGCAGTGGTTCTTAACCTGTGGGTCCCCAAGTGTTTTGGCCTACAATTCCCTGAAATCCCATCCAGTTTACCAGCTGTTAGGATTTCTGGGAGTTGAAGGCCAAAACATCTGGGGACCCACAGATTGAGATCTACTGGTCATGAGGAACCTACCCCAATAATTTCTGTTAGTGAGTGTGCACCTTGTCAGCAGAGATTTGTAGCTTCAAGTGTGAAATGCACACACAAATGTTCCTGGTAATTTAAAAACAAACCATTGCAGGAAAAAAGAAGGAAATTTGAGGACAACACCTTGCCCTCCAGCCCAGTTGCTGGAGACAACCCCACCCTTTTAGCTATCTTTGGTGTCCTCCTTTTCTTGTTTGTTTCAGCCCTCCGCTTTCTACAGACAGGGCTGTTCCTGGAAACAACGGTGCCTACTTCTTTCTCCTGGGACACACTGCAAAGCACTTATGTCCTGAAGCCCATTGCCTGATTGGAGTGTTCACACACAGCGGTTAGCCTCAGAATCCAGTCTGAGCAATTTCCAGGATGTTTTCTTCAGAATAGATTTGGTGCACCGAGTTCTGAGCATATTTTCATTGGTTTGTTGCAAAAGGTATTTGCAAACATTGAAGGATTAGAACAGTGGTGCTCAACCTTCCTAACTGCTCTGAGTCCCCCCTCGGGGGTTGAGAAGGGCGGGGTAGAAATGTTGTAAATAAATAAATAAAGAATGCCGCGACCCCTTAATACAGTTCCTCATGTTGTGATGATCCCCAACCATAAAGTGATTTTTGTTGCTACTTTTTTTTTTAGTCTACAGCACCAGGCGGTTTCCCATCCAAGTACTAACCAGGCCCGACCCTGCTTAGCTTTCGAGATCAGACGAGATCGGGCATGTTCAGGGTGGTATGGCCATAGGCTTGCTGCTACTTCATAACTACAATTTTGCTACGGTTATGAATCGTAATGTAAATATCTGCTATGCAGGATGTATTTTCATTCATTGGACCAAATTTGGCACAAATACTCGATACACCCAAATTTGAATACCGGTGGAGTTGGACAGGGGGATTGATTTTGTCATTTGGAAGTTGTAGTTGCTGGGATTTATAGTTAACCTACAATCAAAGAGTATTCTGAACTCCACCAATGATGGAATTGAACCAAATTTGGCACACAGAACTCCCATGACCAACAGAAAATACTGGAAGGGTTTGGTGGACATTGAGCTTGAGTTTTGGAGTTGTAGCTCACCTACATCCAGAGTGAACTTTGGACTCAAACAATGATGGATCTGGACCAAGCTTGGCACAAATATTCAATATGCCCAAATGTGAACACTGGTGGAGTTTGGGGAAAATAGACCTTGACATTGGGGAGTTGTAGTTGCTGGGATTTATAGTTCACCTACAATCAAATAGCATTCTGAACCCCAGCAACGATAGAATTGAGCCAAACTTCCCACACAGAACCCCCATGACCAACAGAAAATACTGAGTTTTCTTATGGTCTTTGTCGACCCCTTTGACACCTCCTTGTGACACCACTCCCCCCAGTGGTCCCGACTCCCAGGTTGAGAAATGCTGGATTAGAACAAGGCACTCTGGTAGTTTGCGTGTTTAGTGGATTGAACTGGAAGATAGCTTGCATCCCAAAAGCAGAATCAGACAGATGTCTCTATGCTGAGTTCCTATATAGCCTCAGGAAAGTCGTGACTTCTCAAGTTTAGCTTTGCATTGGTAAAATGATGGACACTGCCTGTGAGGATTGTTGTCAGAATGAATGATGCAAAGGAGATATTTCAGAACAGCATTCATTTTTAGCAGTTCTCTCTGTAGTACCTTAGAAAAATTAATTGCTAGTGACAAATGTAGAGTTGCAAACTGGCAGCGAGATAGAATGTAAATTACACGATTGCAACCCACTTTAGTCAGAATTCTTTAAAATTTTGCAGTGACCACAATGTTCCCCACCAAATCTCAATCTTTAAGTAATGCAGCTCTCATAACATGGACAGTTCCTTGGCAAAAGACAGTCAGTAGATAAGGGTCAGCTGTTTTCTTGCTACTTGTCTTCAGGGACCTCCTCGTGGTCCTTTGGAAGATCTCTATTGATGCCTGAGGTAGTGCATTCAGCAACAAGAAAACAGCTGGACATATGACACAGAAATGGGGAAGTTGGGGGATAGCATTGGGAGACATAGCTATATACAACAGTTGAATGAAAAGCAATACCTCCATCTTCGTAACTCCTCAACAGATGGCAGTCCTGGTATACGGTAGATACTGACTTGTTCAGTAGACTCTCCTCTACAGTTCCATTTTGGCGGGAAGCCTTAGCATTGAACGGTTGTGTTGTTAAAGTCCAAAGTATGGAACCCTGCATAGACGGTCAGTCAATGCTACTTAAGCAACACGCAGTCATTGAATTCTTGACAGCAGAAGGTGTCATCCCAAAGGAGATTCATCAGAGAATGCAAGCTGTTTATAGTGATTGTGTTGATGTGAATACTGTGTGTTGTTGGGCGAGTAAGTTTAAAGATGTTGAGGTGGGAACATGTGACTTGCATGACAAACAAAGAGTTGGATGTCCTGTGACAGCAACTACCGAGTTTCACAAGCAAAAGGTTGACAGATTGATTCAAAGCAATAGTCATATCACTCAGAGACAAATTTCAAGCATAATTGGCATTTCACAAGAACGTGTGTGTAACATTATTGCTTTGCTTGGCTATCAGAAGATCTATGCACGATGGGTTGCGGAAAAAGAGTGTCGACTTCTTCCGTGACGGCTTCAGAAAACTTGTTCATCATTGGCAAAAATGTATATATTATAATAATAATAACATAAAACGTTATTTATATACCATTCTATCTCCCTGAGGGAGACTCAGGGCGGTTTCCAAGTAACATCACCGAAACATACAAAGTAAACAGCACAGGTTGCCACCCAAAATGTATCCAATTGTCTAGTGATTATGTGGAAAAGTGAATAGCGGTAGTTAAAGAGCACATTCTAAAGATTATTTCTGCATTTGATTTATTAAAATATTCCCATCCAAGCCCAAGTAATGAAGGTGGAGGCATTACTTTTCATTCAAATCTTGTAGATTTAACTGCATGCCTAGATATATATATCCTTGTGGTTTCTCCTTGTATATCTCAATATAGGCATGATCCTAGGAAACCTAGAATTTGCCCACTTTTTCTCGTTGATTTTGGTTATTGGGATGTGGGTGGGATTTTTAAAATCAGAAATGGTGGGATAGCTTGTTGATGGGAAATGCACTGAAAGCAGGAACTCCGGAACTGTTTTTTATGTGCAGTGGCTAAACGGTAGTAAGCACATTGTTATTCTGCCTGCTTGAAGGTGGATGATCTCTAGGTATTCAGTGATGCTTACTTCCACAGAAAATATGTTTGGAATAGATTGCAAACAGTCTTTATTGTTCCTGGGACAACTCAATAACAACAGGTGTCGTAATATTATTGGTGATCATTGAGTACACCTTTGATTGATTGTTCCAGAGGAGACTGAACTACATAGAGGTTTTGGTGCTCCAGTTTTGGCAGCTCATTTTGAAGATGGGGTGACTAAGCCCCTTTCCAGTCTAGTCTTGGGGGTAATAATAATAATAATAATAATAATAATAATAACAACAATAATAATAAACTTTATTTATACCCCGCCACCATCTCTCCAATGGGGACTCGGAGCGGCTTACAAACAACAATTACAGCAAAGAGAAACCGAACACAAACCGAAAACGCGAACAATAAACAACAACATCATAATTACTTAAAACATGTGAATACACAACAATATAAAATTACAGTAAACACAAAGACAGTTACAATGGTACTCAAGTTTCCCGTTCTTGGGTCCATGACTGAAGGTTCAGTCACATGCCTACTTTCTAATAATAATAATAAACTTTATTTATATCCTGCCACCATCTCCTCAACAGGGACTCGGGGCGGCTTACATGAGGCCAAACCCAGACAACACATTGCAGCAAAATAAAACCAAACGCATAAGTATACTGTAGGGAAAGGAAGGAATATATCTCTGTTTTCTAGTTTCTTTCTCTGTGATCTAGTGAGGAGAAAGGAATTCACAATCCACACCTGGATGCTTGTTTCAGCTTGTCTCAACGGAATGGCTGATTTGGGGAATTGTGAAGTGACTTTTAATCCAGTCTCTTCTCTTAATTGTCTTCGCTCTCTTCTGTACTCTAGTAAGTCAGTGAAAGAAGAATGGGTGGTATGATATATGGGCACATATGAAGTATTCTCCATGTTTCCTACTTAGACCTGATCCCGTATCTAAACAATCAAGCAGGCATTTTGAATCTACAGATAAGAAAAGTTCACATCACATCTCCGCAAGTTTTAATTTATCTGGACTAGGCATGTCAAGGTCTATTTCCAATTTGGGAGTTGTAGTCCTGGGATTTATAGTTCACCTACAATCAAAGAGCATTCCTAACCCTAACCAGGTCCAGAACTATACCTCTGTGACTTTTTTATAATCCTAAAACTGCGAATGTATTCCGATATATTTCTCTACTAACTGTTCACATTTTTCTAATATGGAGGTGCATTGCTATAGGCGGTGCTGGCTAGGGCTGATGGGAGTTGTACTCCAACAAGTGGAAGACTGTGATTTCGACTGCTAGGTTTTTGAGACATTTGAAGAAAATACTCTTTTTATATGTATGTGTGTTAACCGATTTAATTGGGAAAATATTTGAATATAATTCTGATTATGATTGGAATCAGGTGGATTTTGGAACAGGGATTCACGAACCCTTTGAAATTCTTCTGGGCAAACCAGAATTGTCAGCCTTGGGTTCTCATCTTTGAAATGAAAAGGAATGAACACTTACCTTATGGCAAATGTTTTGGAGACAGATGTCCCTAGATACACAGGGGCAGTAGCAGTGGGTGGCTCTTGCTGCTTGATAGTTTCAAGGCAGAAGGGAGACCGCCACTCAGTTGTTTTGCTTTGCAAGACAAAATTGCAGTACTTATAAGGACCTTAACCACTCCCACAAAGAAATAATGCTGGAAAAGTTGTTCATTCTCCAGTTAAGGAATTTGGTGGACACTTAAGCTAATAACTAACCCGGCTGCACCTCAGTGTGTAACTGTAGAGGACACTGGTCAGGGTCTGCTAAGATGTTCAGGCAAATTGGACATCTGCTCATCTCATGACTTCTGCAAGTTGTCTAAAAAGGCCTTTTCTGTGGAAGAACTGCTGCTGTATGAGCTTTTAGGGAAAAGGCACATGAAGGCAGGTCCCCTACTTTCCAGGGGAGAGATTTCAAGCCTTTTGATTTTGTGAGATACCCACCTCAGGCATAGACACAAACAAAGTAAAGGAAGTAATATACATTAATTAGACTATTGGAAAGGCATATCCTGGGGCGTATCCACACTGCACATTTATAGCAGTTTGATACCATCTGGCTCCTTCCTAGAGAATCCTGGAGTCTGTAGTTAGTGGACTTCTCTGTTTCAAGGAATGCAGACCACTCCCTCTGAACTGGAGTACAAGAGCTCTCTAGTGAAGAAAAGTAACTTCCAAAATTACAAATCTCATATTTCTGTAGAATGATGGTTAAAGTGGTATCAAGATGCTGTAATTTTGTAGTGTGGATAACAAATTGTATTCATATTTAGGATCTCAGTGTGTCTTACTATTGTGTAGTTCAGGTACACTCTAATGCGCTGATAAAAGTGAGCTGTTTGTGTGCAGAACTTATCTCTGCCAAGGCAACTAACTGATTCGTTGGGCTTCACAGATGACAGAGGTTTCTTTAATCCCACCTTATGTAGGGCCTCCAACTGTGATCCTGTGGTACGAAACATTAATATAAAACTAGGTTGGTATTAGTTTAACCTTGTTGTGTGCCTTCAAGACTTGTGACTTATGGTGACCCTAATGCAAACCTATCATTGGATTTTCTTGGAAAGATTTGTTCAGCAGGACTTTGTTATTGCCTTACTCAGAGGCAGAATGAAGATTTCTGCAGTATGATCAGTCCACCATATCCAAGGATTGTGTATCCATAGATTCAATCAACCACATCTTGAAAATATGGAGCCCCTGGTGGCGCAGTGGGTTAAACCCCTGTGCTGGCAGGACTGAAGACTGACAGGTCGCAGGTTCAAATCCAGGGAGAGGCAGATGAGCTCCCTCTATCAGCTCCAGCTCCTCATGCAGGGACATGAGAGAAACCTCCCACAAGGATGATAAAAACATCAAATCATCCAGGCGTCCCCTGGGCAACGTCCTTGCAGATGGCCAATTCTCTCACACCAGAAGTGACTTGCAGTTTCTCAAGTCGCTCCTGACACGGCAAAAAAAATATATCTTGAAAATATTAGGGAAAAAATAAAATTTAAAAAGAAAAGCTTGATTTCCTGGGTGCTAAGCACTACTGTAATCTATAGGCATACCCAGCGGTAGCCTCCTTCCTCAGGGCTCTCTCCAACATTCATTTGAGTTGTTCACTATTTTATATTTTGCTAAGCCATTGTATATAATAGGACTGAGCATCTATGGATTTTGGTATCTACAGAGAGGTCCTAGAACCCAACCTCAGCAGATACTTCGGGCATACTGTAGCTACTTAATATTACCTGAACTGGAGATGGAGTGGGATATGAAAGTACATTCTTTGTTGAGACACATCTGTAATCAAAGAGAATCTGCTTTATCATTGCATGTTTGCCAAAAAGGTGCCCCACAATTTGTATTCCCCAAGAACGGCTTCTGGGCTCCACTACCTGTAACTGTGACATCTTTTCCTTCTCAAAGCCAACCTTTCATAAGTGGATATTTGCAAAAGGCAAACGATTTATACAATCGGAAGAAAAACCAGAATCTTAATAAGTGGATATTTGCAACAAGATTCTTTTAAGGATATCAGTGTAATTGTTCAGCTGGCTATCCATTTTATGTAGGTGTTTTGCTTCTCTAGATAAAATAGAAAACATTTTATTGTCTTTTGTGCTGCTAGCTTGTTTGCAGCTTTCATTGTCTTTATCAGACTAAGTATTGACAATTGAAATGATGTTTATTTAACTATTGATGTTCTCTAATGGTTAATATTTTGCAAGTCTGTTTATCATAGATTTGTGTGTGTGTTATACTCAACAAGAAGACTAACATAGTGCACTTTTTGTTCAGTTCTGTAGAAAGCAATATTGTGGACCTCATTGCAACATTTATGTGGTGAGATGTCTTCTATTACATTAGAATGCCAGAATGAATATCATTGTGCAAGTGAGGGTTGGTGAGGCAGTTCATTAGTATCATTGAATAAGGACTTGAACCTGGTCTCTCTTGTTCTCCACTCCAAACCCTATACTAAGGTTATGGTCCCTGGAGATATTTCTAGCATCTAAACCAAGCCTCCAAATCTTTGTTTGCTCTTGGTGCTTGCCCCCGCCATTGCCCTGTCAAGCAGGAAGCATAAGTCAATCTCACAGGTTACAGAGAACTCAAAAGAGGTCTCTTAAAAATATTTTGAACTTTGACCGATTATGTCAGTCTCCATTCCTTGCACCACAGTTGATGGAATGGGAAGACCAGGCCCATGGAGAATCAATTGCAAGCCATACTCATTAATTTTCAAACTACAGCTTATTTGTTGTTGTTTATTCGTTCAGTCGCTTCCGACTCTTCGTGACCTCATGGACCAGTCCACGCCAAAGCTCCCTGTCAGCCGTCACCACCCCCAGCTCCTTCAAGGTCAATCCAGTCACTTCAAGGATGCTATCTATCCTTCTTGCCCTTGGTCGGCTCCTCTTCCTTTTTCCTTCCATTTTTCCCAGCATAATTGTCTTCTCTAAGATTTCTTGTCTTCTCATGATGTGACCAAAGTACTTCATCTTTGCCTCTACTATCTTTCCCTCCAATAAGCATTCGGCCTTTATTTCCTGAAGTATAGACTGGTTGGATCTTCTGGGAGTCCAAGGCACTCTCAGAATTTTCCTCCAACACCACAGTTCAAAAGCGCCTATCTTCCTTCGCTCAGTCTTCCTTATGGTCCAGCTCTCACATCTGTAGGTTACTACTGGGAATACTATTGCTTTAACTATGCGGATCTTTGTTGCCAGTGTTATGTCTCTACCCTTTACTATTTTATTGAGACTAGCTGTCCCCTGCCACACATTGCTGTGGCCCAGTCTGTGTATATGTGTGTTTTGTGTGTATATATTTGTGTATATATGTGTGACATATATATGTTGTTTTGCACATTTTTTTTTACTTTTTAAGTCTCTCCTGCTGTGTTTTCAGAGTTTTTATGAGTGATGGTCACTTGTTGACCTGAGAGGTGTATTGTGTCCAAATTTGGTGTCAATTCGTCCATCGGGTTTTGAGTTCTGTTAATCCCACAAACGAACATTACATTCTTATTTATATAGATTACCGTAGAGTCTTGCTTATCCAACATAAACAGGCTGGCAGAACATTGGATAAGCCAAAATGTTGGATAATAAGGAGGGATTAAGAAAAAGCCTATTAAGTGTCAAATTACGTTATGATTTTACAAATTAAGCACCAAAACATCATGTTTTACAACAAATCTACAGAAAAGGCATTTCAGTATATGCTAACATTATGTAGCAATTACTGTATTTACAAATTTAGCACCAAAACATCGCAATATATTGAAACAGCTGTGGATCCAAGGCAGGAGGTAGACTCTGTTGGATAATACAGAACATTGGATGAACGAAGGTTGGATAAGCGAGACTCTGCTGTATCTAGATCCAGGTTGTGTTGGACTCTAGAGCCTTTGCTGCAAGAGGAAACACCTTCTCTTAGGCAGAAGGTTTTTATAAACTCAGCTTCTTTATTCAGCATTTATTCTCCATTCATTCTAATAAACATCTGCTTGGCTACTAAGAAGTCTGCCCACGTCCCTCTTTCCCCAATCATTTCCATTCAGGCTTTCCTACACACTCACATGCCCATTTTTTTTTGCTTTGGAGTAAGAAATATCCACCTTCTTCTTTTTTTAAAAATAGTCATTTAATGAATGACCTCTGCATTCAATGGAAATGCTAAACTCCCATGCTGAATCTATACATCATTACATAACTATGCTTTGCATGAGTAGCAAGGAAATGTTGAGGTTCTGAGGTCTCACATAACTAGAGGGAAGTAAAAATTCTCAAGGTTATTGTTTCTTGAGCTAGTTTATGGTTTCCTGACTTCATATGGGATCCTCTTAGCTCAAGGTTTGGATCATTAAAATTTGGCGCCATGAAAAGGTTTCTAAACACCACCCATTTACACAAATTTGTTAACAACAATGCACATTTTAATATGTATTAATTTTAATTCACTGGATTTTAAACTTAATGTTGTATGTGTTTAAGGCATTGAATAATTGCCATATAATAATAAGCCGCCTTAAGTCCCCCTCAACAGACCTCACTACCTCTGAGGATGCTTGCCATAGATGCAGGCGAAATGTCAGGACAGAATGCCTCTAGAACATGGCCATATAGCCCGAAAAAAAGCCTACCACAACGCAGTAATTCCGGCCATGAAAGCCTTCAACAATACATTGATTATTTGTGGTTTGCGTTTGTCAGATTTCTTGTTTCTGGTTCCATGGTGGGAGTTCTTCTGGTTTCATAGCACATGGCAGAGTTTTCTCAGCTGCCAAACCACACTCTGAATCAAGTCTCTCTTGTCCTTTAAAAGAGATAGAGCACAGTGCCCTTTCCAAGGGGCAGCCTAACATTGTTTTGCAAGAGACATGAGAATCTTACTTCCCAAGAGTAAACAGAGCCCTTTGCCAAAAGTCCAGACTGGCTCAAAGTGATCATTCATAAAGGAAGGAATCTGTCAGGTGATTTCTGAGAGTTCTTTAGACCTAAGTGAAGAAGAGAAAAGTTAGTTGTTGTCACTTTGTTGTTGAAAGACCATTTGTGGCCCCTTTTCAGTGGCACCAAGACATGCTGACATCAGTAATGAGTCCCCTTGGGGAGATAGAGCAGAAAATAATAATAATAATAATAATAATAATAATAATAATAATAATAATTATTATTATTATTATTATTATTATTTGAAACACAACAAGATGAGTCCACAGCAGACACTCTGCTGGCTGTTGAATACTTTCCAAGTATCTAGGACTGTGTGATGTATCGATGAATAATGCATGCAGATCCCAGTAAGGTGGCCTTCTGCAGCTGGCAGCTGGTAATTTTGTCACCGCCGATTGTGTTTAAGTGCAGGCCAAGGTCTTTAGGCACTGCACCCAGTGTGCCGATCACCATAGGGACCACCTTGACTGGCTTGTGCCAGTCTTTGCAGTTCAATAATTTAATAATGTAATATTATTATTATTATTATTATTATTATTATTATTATTATTATTATTAATGTGATATCTATGTCTGATATAAGCAGAGGCTGTGCATCTTAGGAACCTAAATAACGCATACATAATTTTCTTCATTGTAATTCTTCATTTGTTGAATTCTGGTGGGGCAATGCCACTCTCTTTTTGAGCTCTCCCATGAGAACAATGCTTCATGTTATAAATTATGGTTATTTCCCACCCAATCTCTAATAAGCAGAGGTTAGATTTGCCCCCCTTTTAAGCAGGCAACTCATAGAAGCTGTCAGCCAGCTTGATTCTGGGAGCTGAAGCTCAAAAATGGAACTTTTCTAAGTTTTGCAAATGCAGTAATTCCCTGGAATCTGTTGAGGTTTGGTTCCAAGATACCAAAATCTGTGGATAGCCAAATCCATGGATACTCAAGTCCCATTAGATACAGTGGCGAAGTAAAATGTCATTCTCTATATAAAATGGCAAAATCAAGGTTTATTTCTGGGAATATCTTCAAGCCATGGATAATTGAATACTTGGATGAAGAATCCATAATTATGGAGTGCCAACTGTATGTTATATTACTTTTTTCTTTGTTTCCTGCAGTAAACCTAAGAGACTGTCTTGCCCCTAGCCCTCTATGACCTCTTTCTGACTGGCAGCTGCTTTCACCATCTCAGAGAAAGAATGTTTTCTTGTCCATAATTGTGGACAATGAAGAGAAGGTGCATACTACATACCTCTTCATCTGACATGAATTTCTCTGCCTGCCCCAGCCATCCAAAGCTCACCCATCCATCTCAGAATATTTTTAAGTGGTTTGAATCAAGAAGAAGAAGGACTTGGACAGCCACTTCCTTGAACAATATTCTCCTTCCTCATGTACCCACTACATCTTCTCAAACATTTCTTGCTGTTTTCCAAAAGCATTCATTTTTTATGAAGGCAAAGTGGGAACCAATTCAAAGTGCTGGTTTTGACTTATAAAGCTCTATACGGTTCTGGCCCAGCTTACTTGTCCGAATGCATCTGCCCCTACGCCCCACCTCGCAATTTAAGATAATCCGGGGAGGCCCTGCTCTCGCTCCCGTCAGCAGCACAAATGCGGCTGGCAGGGACGAGGAGCAGGACCTTCTCGTCTGTGGCCCCCCGCCTATGGAACACACTCCCAAAGGAGGTAAGATCTGCTCCCTCCTCACCTTTAGAGGAAAAAAATCATGGTTTTGGAACCAGGCCTTCAGACAATAGATGTATGCAGCTTTTTAGAGGGACAAGGACTGGAACGGCAACTCAACTGATGAGATTCTTTTATGGTTTTGATGACTGTTTTGATGCTTGGTGTTTTAATATGTTTTATGCCCAATGTGTGGTTTTACTATGGTAGTTGTAAGGCATTGAATTTTGCCATTATCTATGTGTAAACCACTTTGAGTCCCCTTTGAGAAACGTGGTATATAAATACTGTAAATAAATAAATAAATAAATAATAAATAACAGGCAGGCTTTCTGGTAGAGATGGGTACATGGAATTACTTTTGGGGTTTTTTTTGTGTTCTATCCATTCCCACAGAAATTTTTGGTGCCATGCTAAATCTATATAAATAAAAATGTGATGTTCGTTTGTGGGATTAACATAACTCAAAAACCACTGGACGAATTGCTGCCAAATTTGGCCACAAGACACCTACTAACCCAAGGAGCGACCATCGCTCAAAAAATAGATTTTGTCATTTGGAAGTTGTAGTTGCTGGGATTTATAGTTAACTTACAATCAAAGAGCATTCTGAACTCTACCAATGATGGAATTGAAACAATTGTGACACGCAGGACTCCCATAATTAACAGAAAGACTAGAAGGGTTTGTTAGGCATTGACCTTGAGTTTGGGAGTTCACCTCCATCCAGAGAGCACAATGGACTCAAACAATGATGGATCTGGACCAAACTCGGTACGAATATTCCATATGCCCAAATAAGAACACGGATGGAGTTTGGAGAAAATAGACCTTGATATTTGGGAGTTGTAGTTGCTGGGATTTATAGTTCATCTACAATCAAAGAGGGTTCTGAACCCCACCAATGACAGAATTGGGGCAGACTTCCCACACAGAAACCCCATGACCAACAGAAAATACTTAAGGCCATCCACTCCAACTCCCTTCACTGAGGCAAGAAAATGTAATCAAAGCCCTCCTGACAAAGAGCCATCCAGCCATAGATATATATGATTCACACACAGAGAGATATAGTATCCTAGATTTGAAAGGGGCCCCTAAAGAAGGACAATTATATGTTGCATGTTCTAGAATAGGCAAACCAGACAATCTCCACATCAACACTAACAAAGAAACAGCAAGAAATACTGTTTACCCACAAGCATAAAGACATTACATATATTAGAAATCAATTATTTGATTATAGAAATCATATATTAGAAATCAATTATTTCCAGATCACCAGACTGGGCCACAGCAACGCGTGGCGGGGATGGCTAGTGTAAAATATGAGGGAAGGAGTCCCATATGTGTCACCATCTCTTGGTCTGATTTGCCCTACAGGCTTTCTGTCGTGGGGGTTGAGTCCGGCAAAAGAGAGGTCATATAGGCATTTCATTAACCACATTTGTTTCCTCAAAGAGCTGCTCCTCTTTGTTCATTCATTAAGCCTAGGTTTTGACAATGAACTTGATGGGGAGGCTTGAGAAGAGTCAGCCCATGAATTCTTGGCCTGGAGAAGGTGTTCCTTGGGATCTCTCTCCTTTCCCTGCTATCTGGAGGGTTTTGTTTTGTTTATGCAGTGTTTTACTCATTCCCCACATTTAACTGGGTCACTTTTCTTCGCCCCTCTTCCTTTTGTGTTGACTGTCCTACCAATTTTGTATCTTCAGCTGTACATTCTTTCTGCAAGGTCGCTGATACACAACTGGAACCATCTGTCATAATACTGGTCTTAGCTGGACTCAGCTAGCCCGTTCTGTCCACCTCCCAAATGCTTATGCTTACAGTGTCTCCCTGTCTTTGATATTCATCCTGGCTCTTTCTTCTCTCAAGTGCCATCCTCTGATAACATTCTTACTGTCCTTGTAGATTAGGCTGGCACTCGTGGATGTATACGAACAGCTTTCAGCCCTGGAAGTGAGGTCGGTTTTGTCCAGTTCTTAGCAGATCGAGTTGCTAACATCTAGATTTCTTAGCCGGATACTTATTAAATCTGTGTGCCTTAGAAAAGTGGATGTTCTGCTATTCAGATAGACAACTCAGTGTATACCTTTTATTGACATAAGTTGGGGCTGGTATGCTTTGGAGTTTTATGTCAAAAGCTGAAATCAATAGACATTCAAAATACACACTTCCTGACTGTGAGAATGGATTGTGCCCTTTCAGTCCCACCACTTTCTGTAGGTTTTTTTTTTCCGTGTCAGAAGCAACTTGAGAAACTGCAAGTCACTTCTGATATGAGAAAATTGGCTGTCTGCAAGGACGTTGCCCAGGGGATGCCCGGATGTTGTGTGTGTGTTTTTTTTACCATCCTTGTAGAAGGCTTCTTACTTTACATAGGCGATCCCTCGTAGTTCGAGTAGGATTGTCATCCAAGATCGGTGCACTGGCGGTGGGTCTGTAACTGACTGTGGAGCTCTATTCTTGACCTCCATGTTTTCCTGCACTGAGGGCATTGGTTTCCAGGTGGAAGGTGGTCCTGGTCGGGGTTGGCTTGATGTGCCTTCCGCTTGGCATGTTTCTCTCTTTCACCCTCTATTCATGCCTCTTCAAATTCTGCAGCACTGCTGGTCACAGCTGACCTCGAGCTGGAGCGCTCACAGGCCAGGGCTTCCCAGTTCTCAGTGTCTATGCCAGAGTTTTTAAGGTTGGCTTTGAGCCCATCTTTAAATCTCTTTTTCTGCCTGCTAACTTTCCATTTTCCATTCTTGAGATCGGAGTAGAGCAACTGCTTTGGGAGACAGTGGTTGGACATCCTGACAATGTAGCCAGTCCAGTGAAGTTGATGGCAGAGGACCATTGCTTCAGTGCTGGTGGTCTTTGCTTCTTCCAGCACTCTGACATTTGTCTGCTTGTCTTCCCAAGAGATTAGCAGGATTTTTCAGAGGCAACGCTGATGGAATCGTCCTAGGAGTTGCATGTGACATCTGTAGATAGTCAGCTTCTCTCATGTCCCCGTATGGGGGAAGCTGGAGCTGGCAGAGGGAGCTCATCTGCTCTCTCCCCGGATTCAAACCTACGACCTGTCGGTCTTCAGTCCTGCTGACACAAAGTGTAGTTGAGAGGCAGAAGTGGAAGAACTGTTTGTTCAGATTACTTGACACGGAATTTCCTACAAAGAAATACACAATCACTCTCTTATTCAAGAGGTTTCCTTTTAAAACATAGAAGATTTTGATCCACCCATTGAGGATCACTTGCACAAGTATTTGCCATACAAGGAGACACTTGTTTTCTTTTTTGCACATTATATTCTCTGTGACTGTAAGAGAATATACACATTCTCTTACATTATAAGAGAATGCCCTCACATTATATTCTCTGTGACTGTAATACATTTACAAAGGCTATCAAGTTTGCTGAGACAATACTTCCACAAGCTGCTGTTGCTACTTTCTCTACCATACTTTCTTTTCCTTTGATACTTCTTCACTTATATCATGCTTTTTATATTAAACAGTGATCCCAGACAGTTTTCAAAAATTAAAACATACACAGATTATAACCAATACCGGCCCTCCATATATTGCTAGACTGCATCTCCTGCCATCATTCACTCTTGGTTGTGCTGGCTAGGTCTACTAGGATTTGCAGTTCAAGAGCATCTGAAGGGCTACACAGTTCCTCTGATTTTGACGTACAGCGACTGATTTCAGAGTCAAGGATAAGCCGAATATGTACCGGCTGGAAGCCACCCTGAGTCCCCCCTAGGGGGTTGAGAAGGGTGTGGTAAAAATACCCGAAATCTATCTATCTATCTATCTATCTATCTATCTATCTATCTATCTATCTATCTATGTATATAATAAAAGTCATTGTTTGTATTTGGAGGGAGGACGGTGTATGTGGCAGCTTTCTGATTGGCTCCCGCTTTCACAGACCACTGTGGCCAGCATGGATGATAGACCTGGATCAATCTTGGCACACATAACCCCCATGGCCACCTCTACGTCCTGGTGAGGTTTGGGGGAGGATTGACAAAGGTTGATGGGATTTGTAGTACTTTCAAGCCCATCGGTTCCCACAGACCACTTTGGCCCCCAACAAAGACCGATAAAGACCAAACCTGGCATACAGAGCCCCCATGACCCCCTCTGCATCCTTTTGCAGTTTGGAGGAGGGCAGACCATGGATGATGGGACTTGAAGTACCTCCACTCACTTCCCAAGACTGCTGTGACCCTCATCCAATGACCGATCAAGACCAAACTTGGCACACATAACCCCCATGGCCCCCTTTATGTCCTGGTGAGGTTTGGGGGAGGACGGACAATGGATGATGGGATTTGTAGTACTTTCCCACCCTTTGGTTCCCACAGACTACTGTGGCCCCCAATAAAGACCTATAAAGTCCAAACTTGGCACACAGAGCCCTCGTGACCCATTCTACATCCTGGTGTGGTTTGGAGGAGGATGGACCATGGATGATGGGACTTGAAGTACCTTCACTCACTTCCCGAGACCTCTGCGACCCTCATCCAATGACTGATCAAGACCAGACTTGGCACACAGAGCCTCCGTCACCCACTCTACATCCTGGTGCTGTTGAACCTTGGACGATGGGACTCGCAGTACCTTCACTAACTTCCTGAGAGCACTGCGAGCCACATAAATGACTGATAAAGACCAACCTTGGAACACAATGCCTTTCTCAAATTACCCGGGCAGCGCCAGGTCCCCAAGCTAGTAAATAAATAAAATAAATAAGCTGATATTGTCAATGAGAATTATCCTAAAAGACAGTAACCAAGCTCTTCCAAAATAATGTGGACTACAGTTGCTAATTAATCTTCATATATCTATTTAATGTTATTTGTGTAAGATGCAACATGATATGGAAAACTGGAATTCAATCCACACATGGCCCAAGACATGATTCATGGATATGTTTGAAAGCAGAACACGAATGCAGTTCTCAACCTCAGAATGAGTAGGATATTTCCATTGTAGCCTTGTAATCGTTTATCTCACAAATCAATATAAACTATTTAAAGTATTTCTCACTTATCTAGACATCTGGAAACATTGGAAGAGTTGACATCATGGTTTACCTCTCAGGGGCTTTCAGGATCAGCCAAGGCATGTTCCTCCGGTATGGAATGTGGTCATTGGGAAGGTCCATTGCTCACAGATGACACAGTCTGAAATTTAGATTTGGAGAAAGGGTCCAATAGTGAAGAAAGATATGCAGTAAACCTCTGCTTGTCACATTGAGAATATGGACAAGTTACACATATTCAGACCCAGAAAACCCTGTGATAGATTTGTCTTAGGGTAACCATAAGTAAAAAATGACTTGAAGGCACACCACAATGCAAGCTGAATTTTGCATGAATTTTTGCGTACCTGCCTTTCTGTAATGTGTCTCTGTATATATGAATTACACATGGGATCTTGTGCTCAAAAATAAGGATTTTTTTTGTGTTTTCCATGCATGCTTGCCTTTCTGCTGTCTACACAGAGACCAGTGACTGTGAGATGACCTTTTCTATGCATGTCCCATTTTCTATCACACAGTAGATCTAAACTAAATTACTTTTCTAATAACCTTCAAATACTAATAAGAGGAGAGGAGAGTTCAGGCATGACTTGCAGAATTTCTGGAACTGATGTGTTTGGAAGATTAGTAAGAACAGATGCTTATCAGTCCCACCACCGTCTCAAGCGCGGTTGGTGGGACAAGAGAAAGGGCTTTCTCTGTGGTGACCCCCCCCCCCCCACACACACACCTGGAATGCCTTCTCAAAAGAGATTAGATTAGTCCCCACCCTTCAGTCCTTCCGTTCTAACTTGAAAACATGGATGTCCATTCAGGCCTTTGACCTTGAGTAGGATGAATGGGCCCATATGAAGGTGACACCTCACACCTGTGAATTGAAGGCAGTTGTTTTATCTACTGTTCTTTTAAAATTGTATTGTTTTGATTTAATGCTACATATGTTGATGGGGGATTGTTATAATTTTATGTGACTTATTTTATACTATTGTACTGTTTTTACCTGTTGCATGTTATATGTGTACCCTGGAGTGCTTTGTAAGCTGCCCCAAGTCGCTTTTGTGAGTAGGCTAATTTACAATGCCATAAAAATCTCCATCAAGCATGCAAAGAGTGAGGAAGTACTTCATCAGTGTCACAAATGGGTGGTGAAGCGACAGCTCCCCTGATGGTCAGAATACTCTCATGAAAAGCTGTAATGTTATTTTTTTAAATATTCTTTATTAGTTTTAAAAAACAGGTAGCAACATAGCGTACAATTACATATACAAACGTACGAAATCCAAATACACATAGCCGACAGTCAAGGGGTAAGGGGTGGGAAATAGGAAGGGGGGGAGGTTCGGGGGGGGAAGGAGGGGGGCGGTGAGGGGGTAGGGGAAAGAGGGAAAAGGGGTTGGGATAACACAAAACACTAACATATAGCCTCTATCCTCCCCATCTCATAGGGGTGGAGGGCGATGACTTCCATTTAGTTTCCATCCAGAGTGTCTCTATACGATTCGCCGGAGATTCACTAAGAGCTCCTGGCTTGTTCTGCACCTTACTGTTAATGCGAACTGATTATCTGCGTCTCTTCTGATGTGTTCGGGACCCTTTAAGATTCATATTTCGTTTTTTCGTGTTCATCGAAAGTTGACCAGTCCGTCTGTTTAATCGGCTTTCCAGAGCTGGATTTCAGCAGAAAGGTCAACTTGTCCATGTCTCTTAATTCCGAGATTTTAACCAACCATTCTTCCACTGCAGGTACCTGATCCTCTTTCCAGTGCCGTGCCAGCACGGTTCGTGCTGCGGTCGATAGATACATCCAAAGGATGTCTTCATTCGGACTAAGATTAAAATCTTCGTCCGTCAGCCCTAGTAGAAAGTACTCAGGCTTTCTTGGGAATTTGATCTTAAGGATTTTTTGTGCTTCTTCCTGTACACCTCGCCAAAACGCAGGACCACCATGTGTGAAAATAGGTGCCTGGCTGCACTTTGCACTTCCAGAATGTGTTCTTAAGATTCTTATACATTTGGCTCAGCTTGTGAGGTGTTAAATACCATCTATGAAATGTTTTTAACCAATTTTCTTTTAGCGCGGAACAGTAGGAGTACTTTAACTTTTTTCTCCAAAATAGTTGCCATTCTTGAAGTCTTATTGGGCGTCCTATGTTTTTGGCCCATTGGGTCATACAGTTTTTAATTTCCTCTGTTTCAGTTTCCCATGTTAATAGTTGATTGTGGAGTTTTGTGATGGACTTCTTTTCCGTTTTTAGCACCACATCCCAGAGTGACTCTTTTTCTTAAAATCCAATCTTCTCATCTTGCTTGAAAGATTCTCGGAGCTGGAAATATTGTAACCGCGTTAGGTTTTTAAACTTTTGGGTCAGTTCATCCTGAGGTTTCAGCTTCCACGTTTTGTTGTCTTTGTCTTTAGTCAGTATGTCCTTGTAAGTTGGCCACTGCTGCCAACCTAGCAGGTGCCTTTGTTTCGCCTCTATTGGGGACAGCCATTGGGGGGTTTTGGCATAGAAGTGTTTCCTGTATTTGTTCCAGGTTTTAAGCAGGCTAGATCGAACAAAATGATTACCAAAGTTTCCCTCCAGTTTGGACCTGCCGTACCACAGGTACGCATGCCAACCCACACGGAGGTTGAACCCCTCTAATATTAAGATTTTCTCATTTTTAAGAGTGGCCCAGTCCTTCACCCAGACTAGGGCACAGGCCTCAAAATAGGTTTTTAAACTGGGGAGGCCAAAAACCCCTCTCTCCTTACTATCCACCATTACTCGATGTTTCATTCTGGGTTTTTTCCCCTTCCAGATGAATATTCTTAAGTCTTTGTTCCATCTTTCAAAGACTTTGTTGTTTCTTATGATGGGCAAGTTTTGGAAGAGATAAAGGAGTCTTGGCAGGATGCTCATTTTGATTAGTCCGATTTTCCCCAAAAGGGATAGATTTAGGAATTTCCACTTCGCTAGGTCTGTTTGGACCTTCTTCCAGGTCGGCTCATAGTTGTTTTTGAACAGTTGAGCATTACTGGCCGTGAGCCAAATCCCTAGGTATTTTATTTTTTTACTAATCTCCAAACCCGTTAACCTTTTCAGTGCTGTCTGCTTATCCAGCTCCATGTTCTTTGTTAGTATAGTTG
The DNA here is from genome assembly GCF_025583915.1 of Anolis sagrei ordinatus. NCBI lineage: Eukaryota > Metazoa > Chordata > Lepidosauria > Squamata > Anolidae > Anolis > Anolis sagrei. The sequence goes on along the minus strand of NW_026845477.1, from coordinate 125,300,013 downwards.
TTTTGCCTTTATTTATTCTAAACCCAGAGACCTTGCCGAAATCTTCTATTGTGTGTAGCCATTTCTGTATATTATTAAGAGGGTCCTCAATAATGCAAATGACATCATCGGCATATGCTCTGATCTTATAATCCTGTGATGCAATCCTCATGCCTTTGATGTTTTTATCCTCTGATTTTTTTAGGAGGGTTTCTAAGGCCATAATAAAAAGCAGAGGGGAAAGGGGACACCCCTGCCTGGTTCCTTTCGAGATCTGGATTTTCCCCGAGTGTTGTGAATTTATCACTAGTCTTTCCGCTTGGTCAGAGTAAATGGAGTGAATGGCATTTTTAAATGAGTAGCCAATATCTATCTCATCTAGCAAGAGCTTCATAAATTTCCAGCTGAGGCTGTCGAAGGCTTTCTCGGCATCAAGGGACAACAGCGCCAGTTCTTTTTGAGTATTGATGTCATAATACTCGATAGTGTCGATGATGACTCGCAGGTTGTCTTTTGTGCTTCTACCTGGAAGGAAACCCGCTTGGTCCTCACCGATCCAGCCTGACAAGAAGCCTTTCAGCCTTTTCGCTAGAATAGCAGCAAAGATTTTATAGTCAGAGTTCAGAAGAAAGATCGGTCTGTGGTTCTGTTTCTCCGTTCCATCCGAATTACCTTTCTTAATAAGCACTATCTCTGCCTCCTTCCAGGAGTCCGGAATCTGTCCTGTGTTTAGTGCTAAGTTCATGATTTTATGGAGGAATGGTAGAAGCTCCTTTTTTAATGTTTTGTAGAAACAGGCAGAGAAGCCGTCGGGGCCCGGTGCCTTATTTGCGGGCAAGTTGGAAATCGCCTCTGCTATCTCCTGTTTCGATATTTCTCTATTCAGGGCCTCTCTCTGGTCCTCTGAGATTTTCTCTAATTTGATGTTGGCTAAGTAGTGTGTTATTTCAGTTTCTATTGTGTCGTCTCTGTTATATAGAGTGGAGTAATACTCTTGGAAATCTTTGATAATGTCTTCATCCTTCGTTAGTAGTCTATCTTCTTTTTTGATGCTTGTTATTCGCTGTGACTGTTTTTTTTCCCTTATTTTCCTCATCATCCATTTGCCCGGCTTATTGGCATTTTCAAATTCTTGTTGTTTAATGTATTTATACTTCTTCTCTAGGGATTCAATCTCCAGGTGGTGCTTCTTCCTTTTAAGCCACCTCAGTTTGTCCTCTATCCTTTGCTTTTCTGGGTTTCTCTTTAGCTCTAATTCTTTGTCGTCTATCTGTTTTTCCAGATTTTTCATTTCAGCCTTATTCTTTTTGTTCCTGATCGCATTTTGCTGGATGAGGTAGCCCCTCATGACCGCCTTAAGGGCGTCCCACACTATTTGGGGAGATGTTTCAGCTGTGTCATTTAACATAAAGAAATCTCTAATGTGTTCTTTGTTTTTCTTAATATCAGCTTCCGTTTTGAGCAAGTTATCATTTAATCTCAATCGCCTAGAGTCCATTTTCTTAAAGAGGGCCATTGTTAAGGCACAGTGATCAGATAAGTCTCTCGCTCTGATTTGGATATTGTCGATCTTAGTTAGGACTGAATTCGACGCCCAAATCATATCTATCCTCGACCATGATTGGTGTCGGGACGAGTAAAACGTATAGTCCTTCACATCCTGGTGGCAGTGCCTCCATACGTCATGGAGGTCATGTTCTTCTTTGAGCGATAGGAAACTTTTAGGGAGAGTAGCCTTGCACCTGTTTTTGTTATTGCTTGGGCTTTTATCTAGGTTTTTATTTAATATCCCATTAAAATCCCCTAACAGCACCATACTGTCATATTCAATTTTTTGTAAGCAATCTTTCAGGGTTTTAAGGAATTTCGATTTAGGCCCATTTGGGGCGTAGATGTTACACACCAAAATGGTTTCACTGCCCAGTTTTATTCTCACTGCCACTATTCTCTCTTCCTGGTCCTTAAACATTAGCTCTGCAGGTAAATCTTTACTGACATAGATTACAACCCCCCTTTTTTTGGATTCGCAAGCTGAGTAGAATTCTTTACCTATTTTACTATGGGACAAGTGCGCGACGTGCCTGTGGCAAATATGGGTCTCTTGCAATGCGGCTATTTGAAATTTACCTTTATTAATATACTGAAATATCCTTTTCCTTTTACAAGGAGAATTAAGTCCATTAACATTTAAAGAGAGAAAATTAATTTGTTGTTCCGACATGCTCAAGATTGTTTATGTCCTCTGCCTTCCCCTTTCCAAGTTTGACGTCTTCCAGATTCACGGTCAGGGCCAGGGCTTGGTCAAGTTTATCTTCTTCTTTAGCCGGGGTGTCCGGCCGTGGACGTTTCCTCGTGTTTCCTTTTGTCGGGGAGTGCTCCAACTGTGGATTGTCACGATCTCTTTTAATCCTTTGCAGAAACTCGCTCGCTTTCTCCACATTCTTAATCCAATACCTTTGATCTTTAAAGGTGGTCATCAACCCATCCGTTTTGTCCCATCTAAATTTAATATTTTGTCTCTTTAGTTCTTGAGTCAAGAAGGAGTACTTTTTGCGTCTGTCCAAAATTGGTTTCGGGATTTCTTTAAGAACGATGATTTTCTTCCCCTCACATGTTAGTGAGTTTTTGTTGGATTGTTTCAGCACTTCATCCCTTGTATGTTTGCGCGTGAAGCGCACAATCACGTCTCTGGCCAACTTGTTCTGGCTGGCAAAGGAAGAATGAACTCGATATGTGCGATTGACTTCTTGCTCGAGAACTCCCTCCGATAAACCAATGTTGGAAGCGAGCAATTGGATGATTTTTGTTCTTAAGTTCTCTTGGGTCTCTTCCTGAAGATTTCTTAATCTTAATAAATGTTCCAGCTCCTCTTGTTGGAAGCGTTCCAATTCCTTTGTCATCTTGTCATTTTTGGATGTTAGGACATCCAGCTCGCTTTGTAATCTTCTTTGTTCTTTCCCTATCCTGCCACAATCAGTCTTGATGCCATTTATATCTGCAGCGTTTTTCGATATGTCCTTTTTTATTGTGCATATGTCTTCTTTAAACTCACTTCTGATTAACTCTAGTTGAGCCTGATGTTTGATTTGACTTTCCCTGATGGTCTGTAGTTCTTTCTTGTTCTCTTCCTGGTTTTCCGTTATTTTTTCCGTTAGTTTTTGAAGTTCTTTCCAAAGATCTTTCATCTTTATTTCCTCTTGTCCTGAGCCTCTTCTTTCTAGATTCTTGGGGTCTTTTATCTCTTTATCTAACTTTACTTTAGGGGTATTCATCCTGCCCTCTGATGACATTGTCTTTTGCTATGATCTAATTATCTTGAGTTGTCTTCTGTCCTCTAAAAGCGAGGTTCTCCTAACACTGCGACTGTGCTCCTCCTTCACTTACTTTACCGGGGAAGAGTTAAAATATTAGGGAGGGCTGGGTGTCTAAGGAAGAGGAGCTCTACGGGGTCTTACCCTCTCTGTCTTCCGCTGGACGTCTTCTGTCTGGGTGTAAGCCGTGGGTTATCTGATGTGCGGCAATTCGCTGGGATCGTCCTGCCGCCGATGGTCGACCAAGTCCCCAGCAGGACGCTGCGCCGCTCGGCCCCCTCAGGGTCTCCACGGCCCGCTGACGGTGGATAGAGGGGCGAGGGCTGCTCGGCAAGACTGCGCAGGAGCAAGTGACGGGGTGGTGGTGGCTGGCTTTTTGTGGCTCTGACTGGGTGTCTCAACTAACTAGGCCCGCCTCTCCTACCTCACTTCCTCCTTCGTCACTTCCTCCTTTTGTGCGTCAGTGTCCGGTATCCGATATCCACTTCCTCTTCCTTTTACTCCTCTGCGGCCCCTCCCTTCTGAAGGGCGCCTCCTCCTCTTGAGTT
>NW_026845477.1:125067619-125290161 GCF_025583915.1 Anolis sagrei ordinatus | reverse complement strand
ACTGTTGTAATTTTAGATTTTTTTAAAATACTGGTAGCCAGATTTTGTTCATTTTCATGGGTTTTCCCCCCTTTCTGTTGAAATTGTCCACAGGCTTGTTGATTTCAATGGCTTCTCTATGTAGTCTGACATGGTGGTTGTTGAGTGGTCCAGCATTTCTGTGTTCTCAAATAATATGCTGTGTCCAGGTTGGTTCATCAGGTGCTCTGCTATGGCTGATTTCTCTGGTTGAAGTAGTCTGCAGTGCCTTTCATGTTCCTTGATTCGTGTTTGGGCAATGCTGCGTTTGGTGGTCCCTATGTAGACTTGTCCACAACTGCATGGTATACGGTAGACTCCTGCAGAAGTGAGAGGATCCCTCTTGTCCTTTGCTGAACGTAGCATTTGTTGGATTTTCTTGGTGGGTCTGTAGATGGTTTCTATGTTGTGTTTCCTCATCAGCTTCCCTATGCGGTCAGTGGTTCCCTTGATGTATGGCAAGAACACTTTTCCTCTCCTCTTCTCCTCTGGAAAACACTTCTATGAATCTCTAGGATCTAGGTCCTCCAATATGATTCTGGGGCCAGCTTTTGGTGGAAGTTGATGGCAGAGCCATGATGGGGAGATCTAAGGATTCCTAGAGAACTGTTTCCCTGCTTTTCCGGAGTTCTGTGCCCCTAACCGCAGCAAATGGGGGGGGGGGGGGGGGTAACTGTATTTGGATTTAGGCCTCAACACTTTGTAAAGCATGAGTAGCTGTTGTTCTCTAGAAACCTTTTTTTCCATGTCAGGAGTGACTTGAGAAACTGCAGAGTGAAGACTCGGAGATAATGACTTTTCAAAAGACGGTGAATGTTCTCTGTATAGTTTTTGCTTTATGCTTGGAGATTAAAAAACTTCTCCCTGGGTTTGAAAAGTATCATATCTTGAATCTGAATATGGTCACAGCGCAAACCGTTCACCTGACTACGTGATGCTAGACTCCCAAGAACATCCTTGCTGTGCTTCAGCTCATGTGGAGTCTGCAAGCTTCTAATGCTTTCAGATTCTTCAAGGTTTTTCCTGGAATCAATTACAATTTTGTCCTATTAATAGCCGCATCTCCATTCATAAGCCCCCATGACATAGATGCTGCTTTTGGACAGTGCCTATTTCAAACTGTGAAACTAGCGTGAGGTGTCCAGAGCAGATCAAACTCATTTTGAAGCAACCAGATTAGGGAATGGGCTTTTCCAGGGAGATATATTTGGGGACTCCAGATGGTTGGAAACCTGATAAAGCCTCTCCTCTTGTGAAGGAAGGAAATACCGTAAGTGATAGCATGTTGGATGGTTCTGTTTTCTCTCAAACCCCTCCGCCTAAAGCGTCCTATCTTTAGGGTCCTAACTAATTGTGCTGTCCAGCTTTTGGTTCAGTAGTTCCATGTTTAAGAAAATGGTTTGTGCATATATTACGGTTGCCTGATCCTTTCCAAGTGGATTTCTAGGTGATTCAGAAAGCAGTGCAAAACATAACCTGTTGTTTCGAAGGAAATAGAGTAACTTGTTGCAAATACCCCACTTCCAAAATAATATATAATTGCAATACGGTACAATTACAGTTATGTAATTGCAATTACACAATGCTAGATTATTTTGGTTATTTATTTAATTAATTTTGATTACTTTACAATGAAAATGAGAAGTTATGAGCAACTATGTGATAACTATGTGGTAACTTCTTCCAAACGGATCGCATAGAATCGCCCGGAGGACTTACAAAATTCTTAGAGAGAACATTTTTTGTCAAATGTGACTAGGTGAGACTATAGGTATCAATCTCATAGGTACGAGGGTCAAGTGGGTTTATAAAGAGGAATTACCGTATATTCTTGTAAATAAGACAAGTTTTGAGATGGAGACGCTTTGACAATGTTTTTAAATGCTGTGTATGATTTTTATGTTTGTATATTGCTGTTAGTATTTTAAAGTATTTATCATTGTTTTAATTTGTTGTAACTATACCGGCATTGAATTGTTGCCTATTGTTAACCGCTCTGAGTCGCCCCTGGGTTGAGAGGGCCGGTATATAAATGTAGTATAAATACATTTTTCAGCCCTTCTTTTGGGCGAAAAAGCCTCCCTCGGCTTATAATGGGGTCAAGCTGGGTAGTAGATCCTGAAGGCCATTGCTTGCAATATATGATTTATTTCTCTCTCCTCTTCCCCTCCCTTATCAGTGTGTTTTCTTTTCCAAATCCTCCTTCACTCACTAGAGAGGAAGAGAAGCCCTTGCAAGTCAGGAATATCCCTTAATCTTATAAAAGTACTTTCCTCTGAAATATTTGTTAATCTCTCTTACAGATATATAAGCATTTCCCCCTGTAAGACTTTGCAATCCCTATGTAATAATAATAATAATAATAATAATAATAATAATAATAATAATAATCTTTATTTATACCCCGCCACCATCTCCCCAATGGGGACTCGGAGCAGCTTACATGGGGCCAAGCCCCGACAACATGTTACAGCAAAATAAAACCAAAACATAAACAACAAGCAACATAATCAACATAATCAAAGTTACATAGAAAAAATGGTAACAAAATAACATTCCAATAAACACAATCACGATAGCAGTGGCCGGGCCACATGTACAGGATAAAATGATCTCATTAGAGACTTTTAATCATTTTATCCTGTACATGTGGCCCGCCCACTGCTACACAAACCCTGTGCAAAATTACAACATGATGCAAGACATGTCAATTGACTAGGAACCACTGGGCAATGTGTAATTGCAAGTAAATTGCACAACCACAAGGACAACCAGAATGCATGACTGCAAGACACAACATGGTGTAAACACAGTGTGCACCACTACTAAAAGTACAGTGTGCTGTATACAAAGCTCAACTGATATGTGACATGTCCCATGTATGTCTATATTATCTGTATCAATCTATCTATCTACATTAATTTTGTATGTGAATTTTCCTCTCATATGTTTGCAGGTCTTTGCAAATCCTATATACATATAGATATCTAGAGATTTCCATGTACCTGTATATCTATATACATTATTTTTATATATGAATTTTCTCCTCACAAGTTTGTGATACCATTAAGACTACAAATTAAGATTGCTCAAATTGAGCTTAATGAGATTAATGTGAATTGTTGTACTATGATGTGTACTCAATAAATAAGTCACAGACAGAAAATCTCTTTTCTGCCTCTCCTTTAGATTTGTAGATTTTCATTCAGCGGCATCCACCTGCTCCCCATCTCGGGCCTCTCTGCTTACAGGGCGCCTTGGCCTTCGCAATGGAGTGACCCACAATTTTGCTGTAACATCAGTAGGTGGCCTCCCATTGAACGAGACAACTTTGGCAGAAGTCCTGAAGGAAGCTGGCTATCGCACTGGCATAATAGGTGATTGAATCTATCTCTGACAGAAAGCGTATCTGGTTGTATTTTTAGTTGTTTTTGTGTCCTGAATGGATGCACCAGGATCCCAATTTGCTACTAAAGACCCAACTGACATTGAAGTCACAGAATGCCTTTTGCCAGCTTTGGCTTCCCCAAACAGAGTTAGCCTGGCCATAGTAGTCCACGCTGGTAAACTCCCAGTGGGATTCTGTAATGTGTTTTACATGGAGATATCCTTAACATTTTCCCATTTACATAACATAGGTTCTGGGAGGGAGGGGAAACCTGTTTTGCTAGGAAATGTGGGAAGACACTTAGATACTACCAAATCCTTAAAGTAATGAGATCCCAAGCAGGGAATGTGTTTCTCCCTCTCTGTCATTTTTGGCCGGATGAGCATTTATTTACTTCCTGTTGAAGTGAATGGAGTGATTTCTCTGTTCTTTTGGAGCCCTCCGTGGCACCGTGGGTTAAACAGCTGAGCTGCTGAACTTGCTTACTGAAAGGTTGCAGGTTCAAATCCGGGGCACGGGGTAAGCTCCCGTTGTTAGCCCCAGCTTATGAATTCGAAGCCAGCCCGGGCCGGAATGAGTGTCCAACCAATTTGTGTAGCTTGCTGTCAACCTTTGCAGCCCGAAAGACAGTTGCATCTGTCAAGTAGGAAATTTAGGTACTGCCTACACTGGGAGGCTAATTTAACTAATTCACGATGCCATAAAAATCTCGAGCAAGCCTGCAAAGAATGAGGAAGTACTTCATCAGTGTCACAAATGGACAGTGAAGCAACAGCTCCCCTGGTGGCCAGAATACTCTCATGAAAAGTTAAATTGCCTCTGTGCCTGTCTATATATGTTGTGTGTCTATGGCATTTAATGTTTGCCATGTATATGTACATTGTAATCCACCCTGAGTCCCCTGCGGGGTGAGAAGGGCGGAATATAAATACTGTAAATAAATAAATAAATAAATTCTGCCAACCTAGCAGTTCGAAGACATGCAAATGTGAGTAGATCAATAGGTACTTGGGACAGAGAGATATGACACTCCAGCCCTTTTCCTAGTCTCAATAGGGATCTTTCCACTTGGCTACGATAACAAGGATGATTTTCTTAAATCCTTAGTATTGCATATGTTAACATTACTTTATTGACAGAGTCTTCAATTCATTTCTTGTAGGCAAATGGCACTTGGGGCATAATGGTCCTTACCATCCCAGTCTTCGAGGTAAGGATTCTATTCTTCTTTTTCTGTGTTGGAATACAAATTTGCTGGTGCAAGTATAATAATAATAATAATACTTTTATTTATATACTGCTCTGTCTCCCCAAAGGCTTTGAGCTGTTCCTCTTGAAAACAGATACTCTTTTAAGACCCAAAAGTAGATAGCTGATGTCCAGTAACCTTCTCATGAACTGTTCCTCTAGAAAGCAGATACTCTTTTAAGACCTAAAAGTAGATAGCTGATGTCTCATGATATCTTCCAATGGGAGTTGGGCTGGGATGAGAAGGCATGGATGATGGGTGGAGATGACATGCCATTCCCTCATTCCATTGTATGGCAGGTGTTTAAAAATTGAGTTTGAGTTTGTAATTCCTAATTCTGTGGTTTTAATTCCAGGTTTTGATTATTACTTTGGGATCCCCTATAGCCATGATATGGGGTGCACGGACACTCCAGGCTATGATCTACCTGCTTGCCCAGCTTGCCTGTGGAACTCTACAAGAGGAAAGTAAGGCTTCTCTGCTGATGTGTACCACTCTTTGTGGAGACGGGCCATTTGCATCCTACTTTGTTGCTGTCATCAGGGACAGGATGATGGGCTAACGTTCTGGAAAATCTCTCATCCCTATGATGGACTACTGCTCCCAATCCAAAACTGTTGACACACTCCAGGATAATTACAGTGTCCAGGCAGGTTCATATGAGGAGATGCAGTTGGCAAGGTAGTCTGGGCCTGAACTGTTTAGGGCTTTAATATTTTTAAATAAATAATTCTTTAATTAATCAATAATAATAATAATAATAATAATAATAATAATAATAATGTATTGTCAAAGGCTTTCATAGACCTCTACCTCTGAGGATGCTTTCCATAGATGCAAGTGAAACATCAGGAGAGAATGCCTCTAGAACATGGCCATATAGCCTGAAAAAACCTACAACAACCCAATAATAATAATAATAATAATAATAATAATAATAATAATAATAATAATAACGTTAAGAGAAAAAAAGCAAACAAAAAGAGAAGAAGAATAAAACAACAACAACAACAACAATAATAATAGAGAAAAATAGAGTAAAGAGTTGTTTGTTGACTTCCATGGGTATCTTCAGAGCAGGTTCTCCATTTTCTTTCTCTTGTCTTCTTTCTTCTGCTTCTTTTTCTTTTCTGTTCCTTCTTTTCCCCTTTTCTTTCCTCATTCCCTGTTTCTTTCCACTTCTTCTTTCTATATTAGTATGCTTCTCTTTTTTCAATCTTAAATAGTCTGTAACTTTGGACCAATCTGTTTCCGTTTAGGGCTTATGACCAGCACTTTAAAATTTGCCAATAAGATATAGAAAACCTCTACTCCAGTGGTTCTCAACCTGTGGGTCCCCAGATGTTTTGGCCTTCAACTCCCATAATTCCTAACAGCTGGTAAACTGGCTGGGATTTCTGGGTTTTGTAGGCTAAAACACCTGAGGACGCACAGGTTGAGAACCACTGCTCTAGTCCATAGTAGTAATGGAGTTGGGGTCTCCTCAGTTGGTCCAGGAAGCATTCTGAGAAGGAATAAGCCCCACTTCTGGCCATGCCCCAGATGTCTTTCTTGATTGCATCTTCCATTCAGCCCAGACTGTTAAAGGTAGATCAAAACTTGGAAGAAGAGGTTCCCAATTGAATGGTGTTGCTCAGGGTTTTGCTTTCCCCATATTCTGCCCGATGGTGAGGAACACCGAATGCCATAGGATTTCCATCCCTTTATTAGAATAATTTAGGGCAATGTCTGTTATCATACCTTATGGCAGTGAATCCAGCATCACAGCAACTTGTTGGGTGAATAAGTACTTACTTTTGTCTGACCAGATTCTATCACCATTCGCTTTTGTTGGTGACTCTGAGTTCTATTGTTTGTATTGGTTCTATTATTCACTTTTCCCTTGTTGTTCATATTTTGTATAAACATCAGTTCTATGTATATATACCAGTGAAAAACTGGAGATATTGCTAAAGATAGCTTTTGTTTTAATCTTCCAGTGCATATGTGTAGCTGTCCTTTAAATAATGTTTATAATCCCCTCCTTCAGCAAACAGAAGGAAGACTGTTATCCTGAGATTGCACTTCCTCTTTTTGAAAACCGTGCAATTGTTGAGCAGCCTGTAAACCTCACCAGCCTGGCTACTAGGTATGCAGAAAAAGCAATTCAGTTCATCGACCGTGCAAGGTAAAGGTAATCAATAGTCTTCTTTGGATGTCACACTAAACCATGGTTTAGTATTACACGAATGAGCCCCGTGTATTTTGAGCTAGTGTAGGTATGAGGAGATTAGAAGGTTTTACTTTTATTTTTAAGTACTAGAACAGTGTTTCTCAACCTTTTTAATGCCACGACCCCTTAATACAGTTCCTCATGGTGTGATGACCCCCAACCATAAAATTATTTTCATTGCTACTTCATAACTGCAATTTTGCTACTGTTACGAATCATAATGTTAATATCTGATATGCAGGATGTATTTCCATTCACTGGGCTAAATTTGGCACAGATATCCGATATTTATTTATTTATTTATTTATTTTGTATACCGGTCTTCTCCCTTCTATCGGGGGACTCGGGCCGGTTTCCAACAATAAAATCACAAAACAATCATATAACATATTCAATTAAAAACATCATATAACATATTCAATTAAAAACATCATATAACATATTCAATTAAAACATTATAACAGTGAAATGCAATCACATAATAACAATGGTCAGTCGTCATAGTGAATTTGTTGTCCATCATTCATCGTCATTTATCCAATCACAGAAATATTGATTCACTCGTCAAAAGCCAAACCCCATAGCCAGGTTTTCACCCGTTTTCTGAACGACAGAATGGAGGGGGCAGTTCTGATCTCCATGGTTTAGTATTATGTCCACATTTGAACACTGGTGGGGTTGAGGGGGAGGGGGGGTTGATTTTGTCATTTGGGAGTTGTAGTTGCTGGGATTTATAGTTCACCTACAATCAAAGAGCATTCTGAATTCCACCAACAATACACAGAACTCCCATGACCAAGAGAAAATACTGAAAGAGTTTAGTGGGCCTGGACCTTGAGTTTTGGAGTTGTAGTTCCCCCTATATCCAGAGAGCACTGTGGACTCAAACAATAATGGATCTGGACCAAACTTGGTGTGAATCCTCAGTATGCTCAAATGTGAATGCTGGTGGAGTTTGGGGAAAATAGACCCTGACATTTTGAGTTGTACTTGCTGGGATTTATAATTCACCTACAATCAAACAGCCCCTTGAACCTCACCAATGATAAAATTGAGCCAAACTTCCCACACATAACCCCCATGACCAATAGAAAATATTGTGTTTTTTTATGGCCTTTGGTGACCCCTCTGACACTCCTTCATGACCCCCCCAGGAGTCCCGACCCCCAGGTTGAGAAACACTGCCCTACTTGGATCTGCACACATTATTTGCCAATACATCACACAGTCCTAGATACTTCGGAAGTGTCCGACGTGATTAAATACAAAAGCCAGCATAGTGATTTTGTTTGTTGTGTACTAATCTTGTTGTGTATCAAATAATAAAGTTCATAACAGATTTAGCTGGTTGTTTAGCTATTCCTTTACTGTCTTTAAGCCTCTATTTATTTATCGTGTCAGGGGCAAACCAAACAGTTGTATTGTATTTTTCTTAACAAACAAACATACAAACAAAGCACAAAGTTTGCAAGCCTGGTAGTTGATTAAATGTCCTTTGACCAGTAGCTGGCCACTTGGAGTGCCTCTGGTGTTGCCGCAAGGAGGTCCTCCATTGTGCATGGAGCAGTGCTCAGGTTGCATTGCAGCAGATGGTCTGTAGTTTGCTCTTCTCCACACTCGCATGTCGTGGATTCCACTTTGTAGCCCCATTTCTTAAGGTTGGCTCTGCATCTCGTGGTGCCAGAGCGCAGTCTGTTCAACGCCTTCCAAGTTGCCCAGTTTTCTATGTGCCCAGGGGGGAGTCTCTCATTTGGTATCAGCCATTGATTGAGGTTCTGGGTTTTAGCCTGCCACTTTTGGACTCTCGCTTGCCGAGTGTCTCTAGCCTGTAAAGACTGAAATCCATTAGCTGTCACTTTGTTCAGTCCTAATTTAAAAACCTCTAAACAGGAAGGAATGACCCTGTAGCCTTCCAGATCTTGGGCAAGGAGTAGCCTGAATTAGATGAGGTGTATTTGCTGATTCTTCATGTATATATCAGGATTTGTAAGTAGTAAAAGTTAATTGATGTCTTTGTATACCATCGTATACTCGACACAACAAAATCCAATCAGCAGATTGTGTCACTCACTTGGCTTTGTTACAGTGTGTCCCATCCTGACCTGTACATTCTTTAACTTTTCTGCAGTAGAGAGTTCTTGCAATGACTCTTCAATCGTACTTAGGAATGTCCTTATGTAATTAGTATTGGCAAAGGTCCACAGATGCGCACCCGGTGCCTGAATGAAGCAATAGCATATCTCAGGTGTGACACTGTGCTAGAACTGGATTTAACCAGCATCAAGGTTTTCATCCACTTTAAACACCTCTGGATGAATGCCTATGACCTTTGGAAAATGGGATGCGTGATTTGTCATGGTATTGTTTCTGAACAATTTGTACCCATGTGAGATCAAGGTGCATACTGTTGAGTGTAGGGTTAATGAAAAAGCTCACTTTAAAGCTAATTGCAGGGTTTCTTTTTAATTGGGTATCAGAAACTGATTGATTTGGCTAATCTTTTATGCAAGTTAGTGAAGCTAATCCAGGAAACAGGTTTAAGATAACAGGTTGTTATTTTAAAAGTATGTAATAATTTAATATTTATTTTCATTATCCTGGACTTGTTTTGTTCATAGGCTTGTAATGAACGCTGAGTTCTTGAACCCTTTGTTGGTATGTGCTTTTTTAAATTAGATATGTTGACGACTACAACAATGATAGCCTGAAGTGAGGTCAAAGGACAGTTGGGATGGAGAATATGAGAGTTATTAATTGCTCTGTAGTTATTGATTAATTCTGATATGGCAGTGTGGACTCAAATAACACAGTTCAAGGCAGATATTGTGGGATTTTTGTCTTGATATTTTGGTTTAAATGGCTGTGTTGAAGAGCCATGAGTCAACATTGCCATATAATCCAGAACAAAGGAGATAACCTGGATTTTATATAGCAGTGTCTCCAAGTCTCCAAGATGGGAAAGATAAACATTTAGCACTTATTTTTCAGAAATTACAGGGACTCACTGCTTTAGCTAATCATGAATGCATTTTATAAACTTTAGCTTTAACAAAAAACATTTTGAAAATATGATCATATTATAGTCATATGTATGTCTAGCCTTGTGCTGAGAGTGCCTTGGACTGCGAGAAGATCCAACCTGTCCATCCTCCAGGAAATAAAGCCCGACTGCTCACTGGAGGGAAAGATACTAGAGACAAAGTTGAAGTACTTTGGCCACATCATGAGGAGACAGGAAAACCTAGAGAAGACAATTATGCTGGGGAAAGTGGAAGGCAAAAGGAAGAGGGGCCGACCAAGGGCAAGATGGATGGATGGCATCCTTGAAGTGACTGGACTGACCTTGAGGGAGCTGGGGGTGGTAACGGCCGACAGGGAGCTCTGGCGTAGGCTGGTCCATGAGGTCACGAAGAGTCGGAGACGACTGAATGAATGAACAACAACAACAATGTCTAGCCCATGTTCATACCTATGTAGCCCCTCCGCCATTTCCCCTTTTGCTTATCTTTCTTTTTTCCTTATTCTTTGAAACATATTTTTAAAAAATCCAGCATAAAAAATTTAATCTGTGTGAAGTGCAAAAATAGTTACAGGTTGAGAAGCACTTATCAGGAATTCCAAAAATCCTCCAAAATCCAAAATAGTGGCATCTTTGTTTTCTTATGAAGGTTCAGTGTATACATTTCTTTCGTATGCAAAATAATTTTAAAATATTGCATAAAAGCACTTTCCAGATACGTATTTAAAATGTATACAAAAGATAAATGAATGCTATGTTTAGATTTGGGTCCCATCTCCATGATATCTCATTATATGTGCTATGATGATGATAATAATAATAATAATAATAATAATAATAATAATAATAATATATTGTATTTACTTTTTACTTGTAAGCTGCTCTGAGTCCCCCTCGGGATGAGAAGGGCGGCATATAAATGTCGTAAATAAATAAAATAAAAACAAAATATGTGTATATGCAAGTCCAGGTATTGCAAAATCTGAAAATTTCCCAAATCCAAAATGCTTCTGTGTCCCAAACATTTCAAATAAGGGATATTCAACCTGTGCTTGGATTATTTAAAGCACTTATGTTCTGTTTGTGAAGGCTTTGGTTTGGCTGTTCAGTGCTGCTATGAGGATTTTCAGTAGTTCGCAAAATTGATAAATAAGTCCATCTTATACTGAATCTACACTGCCCTGTGATCCAGTTTCAGAATGTGGATGGACTGCATTGAACTAGATTACATAATCCAGTTCAGTGCTTTGAATGTGATTTTTGTGCTTCTTGGCAGGGGGTTGGACTGGATGGTCCACGAGGTCTCTTCCAACTCTAGGATTCTATAATCCAATTCGATGAAGTTCATCCGCATTCCGAAACTGGATTATAGGGCAGTGTAGATCCAGCCGGAAACTCTGCTGAATGTTTGACTGCCCTATAATCCAGTTTTAGTAGTTCGTTAAATTAAGTCCGCAGAGAAGAAGTTATGAAGTTTTGTACTCAAGTTGGGAAAGAAAAGGAAATTTGAGGTATAAATGGTTTTGTTTGAAAATTGCTGTTGTCAGATGTCTGTTTTTAATAAATGAACTGGTTTTCAAAAGACTTGATATCTTGAAAAGGATTGTTATAGAGATATTTCTCGAAGGGCAGTATGTCTTGTCTTGGGAACTGAGAGGCGAGCCTATGTTTGTTTGTTTGGTTGCTTGAGTTCCATGAGCATATGTGCGCACAAATACGCAAATGCACACGCACTTGTTACAAAATGCTTTTCCTCCTCATCGCTTGTCATCCCACCCTTTTCCCTCTGGAGGGCTCGGAGGAAGAGCAGGCCTTGTTTGCATGGATAAATATAGCTGTAAACAAGAAAACAGGATGCACTGTTTGATTACTTAAAAATAAACTAGCTTGGACAATGATCAACTCCCCTCCTACTTTTTAATAATTTTGACCTTCTTGACAGCTTGCTTTCCTCCTCATTGAGATTCTGCTGCGTGGGAACTCTGAAGCCATCTGGAATTGACAAAATGATTGTTTTCTATAGGTTCCTGATGTTTTATTTTTTAAATGAAATATATTAATTAAACATGCACAAAACTAAAAATATAGAAAACATCTTACAACACAACAAAACATGGCAGCACACACAAAA
Source organism: Anolis sagrei ordinatus (assembly GCF_025583915.1). NCBI lineage: Eukaryota > Metazoa > Chordata > Lepidosauria > Squamata > Anolidae > Anolis > Anolis sagrei. The sequence goes on along the minus strand of NW_026845477.1, from coordinate 125,278,144 downwards.
ATAAAAAAAATAAAAGAATAGTGATAACACGAACCCAAACCCTCCATCCTGTTAGAGAGAGTAGCATTTGTAAGCAAATCCACCTGTAATCACCCCTAATCCGCGTCTACCCCCCTCTATATATGGCTCTTCTACCTATATGTGTGTGTGCGTGTGTATGTGTATGTGTTTGTCTGTCTCTTCCCTACCTTCAAAGGTTGGCTTCGCATTTGTACTGAAAACAGTCTATAATTATTCCTTTCATTCAAACCTTACATTCGTATCTTCAGTTCATTCTCAATTTCTACAATTTAATTTCTTAACTAAAGTTTATTTTCCTCTTAATCCATTCTGAGATCCTTTTCATGTGGTAAAAGAGCTATCAGCACATGTGAGATTGTATAAATTCTGCTATGGAAAATATATTTGTTTTGACTTCTGTCATAGGTTTGGATCTTCTTAGGGGCTGCCTTCTTAAAAATGCTCTAGGGCGATTTTTGATAGGCACCAAGGTGTTCCCCACCCTTTTATGCATATGAAAATGCCTGCTCCAAACCCTCAAGAATGGCAAAGAGAGGGGAGTCCCCCCAAACATCCAAAATGAAGCCAGAAGACCCTCGTTTCATGGTGGTAAGGATTCAGATGACCTTGTATCTGGATTGCTGTGAGTTTTCCAGGCTGTAAGGCCATGTTCCAGAAGCATTCTCTCCTGACATTTCACCCACATCTATGGGAAGCATCCTCAGAGGTTGTGAGATCTGTTGGAAACTAGGCAATTGAAGCTGCAAGGCTACTCAGTGCTAATCAAGGTGGCCAATTGCAACGTTCATACTTGCCTTAAGCAGATAAGAGTTCTTTTTTTCCACCCTGGACATTCCACAATTATATAAACCCCACTTGCCTAGTTTCCAACAGACCTCACAACCTCTGAGGAGGCCTGCCATAGATATGGGTAAAACGTCAGGCAACAATGCTTTTGGAACATGGTCGTTCAGCCTGGAAAACTCCGATTTCCAGTGATTCTAGCCATGAAAGCCTTTGACAACACATTGACAACACATCCCTGGATTCGAACCATCAACCTGTCAGTCAGCAGTCCTGCCGGCACAAGGGTTTAACCCATTGCGCCACCGGAGGCTCAACAGCATGACAGTGAATATCTATTTATCGAGAAAATTAGATATTACTCTTCAGCCAAAATAACTCCTGAAATGGCTTACAAATTTTCAATTTTATCATTCCTTGTCTTTAGGTTTAAACCCAATGGATTTTCTGTGAGTTTTTACAAGGTTTGGTCAACTTCTGAGTGATGGTGACCTTAATTGAACCTGTTACAGAGATTTCTTGGCATGGTTTGCTCAGAGTGGTCTCCGGTGTCCTAATCCAGTAGTCAAACCCACAACACCACCCTTGCTCTCTTTTATATAGGACTTTCAGTCCTGTCCCCACTCCAAAATCTTCTGCAGAGATTCCCCCCTACTTTAGGAAACTCCAGTTTTCACATTATCTCAAGATATAGCACCAATGTTTGGGATCTTTTTGTTCTTAGCTAAACAAACCAGGAGCAATCACAAACATGGAGACCATATTTGCTCAGTGGGAAAACACATACTTCCTGTGTTAGGGATTCCTGGCTTCAGTGATAGGACTAGAAGCATCTACTTTCTTGACACTTTGGGTTGGTACCTATCCAAGGTTCTGTAATTGGCTTGGATGACCAAATAAGTCTTGCTTAGTAGGATGTTGCTTAGTAGGATGTGGTGTTGGAGGAAAGTGCTGAGAGTGCCTTGGACAGCGAGAAGATCCAACCAGTCCATACTTCAAGAAATAAAGCCTGACTGCTCATTGGAGGGAAGAATAGTAGAGGCCAAGATGAAGTACTTTGGCCACATCATGAGAAGAAAGGAAAGCTTAGAGAAGACAATGATGCTGGGGAAAATGGAAGGAAAAAGGGCAAGAGGGAGACCAAGGGCAAGATGGATGGATGGTATCCTTGAAGTGACTGGATTGACCTTGAAGGAGCTGGGGGTGGTGACGACTGACAGGGAGCTCTGGCGTGGGCTGGTCCATGAAGTCACAAAGAGTCGGAAATGACTGAACGAATGAACTTGCTTAGTAGGATGCAGCCTCTTATGTTCATACTAGGCATTGCTAGTTCCCTGAACTGTCCTTTTCCTGCTCACAAAAAAAATAAAATAAAAATGGATTGGCTCTCCTAGAGGTTTCCATGCAAGGCATTTCAACTTCTTCTCTTTTTTTTTGGTTGAAGGAGTGTGAAAACATAACTTTTTCATTATTATGTGTGCTTGTTTAGTATTATATTGGCACTGTTAGTAGTTTGTGAAATTCTTGTAAATATACCAAAAGTAGAAAATGTGCCCTAAGGCCCACCAGGATTGCCCACCATACAATAGACTCTCAGGCTGGATCTACACTGCCATATAATCCAGTTTCAGAAAGAGGATTAACTGCTTTGAAGTGGATTATATGGCAGTATAGTCTCATATAATCCAGTTCCTGAATCCAGATTATCTGCTTTGAAGTGGATTATATGGCAGTGTAGATGCATATGATCCAGTTCAAATCAAGTAGTCTGGATTTAGAAATGGGATTATATGGCAGTGTAGATGCAGCATGAGTCTACACTGCCACATATTAGATCTCAGTTAATTGAAATTAAAACAAACGAACAGAACTCTCAAGCAACCAATAAAAAAATCAAAGAAACAATTCTGCATTCACAAAGTTGTTTTTATTATACAATAAAACCATGTTAGCATTAAATTTATCTTTATTTGTTTTGAATTATTGCATTTTAATATAAATATCAAGTCAATACAGAGTTTGTGATATGGTTTAATATGGGGTGTAGTATTACTTAGGCATTTTTTAAAAAATCGTAACTCTCAAGCAACCAGAAAATACATTTTAAAGAAACAACATCTGTTTTGCTTGTTCTTAGAGCCAAAACCTAATAGGGGAAGCCAGTGAGTTACAGACAATGACACAAACTGGCTTGGAAAGTGCGGAATTGGGTCAAGGCCCTCGACAAAGTAGTCTTCGGAGCAAAGATTGGGGTTAGCAAGAGGCTTCAGAGAAATGAAAGTGAATGAGGAATTGGGAACTAAATGGCTGGAGAGGAAATGGGTGCTAACCTCTTTTGAATCAGTTTCAGAATGCAGACTAAATGTGTTGAACTGCAATGGGATTGTGGCGCAGCTGGCTGGGTGTCAGCTGCATTAAGATCACTACTGACCGAAAGGTCATGAGTTTGAAGCCAGCCCGGAGTGAGCTTCCGGCCAATTGTGTAGCTTGTTGTCGACCTTTGCAACCCGAAAGACAGTTGCATCTGTCAAGTAGGAAATTTAGGTACCACCTATGTGTGGGGAGGCTAATTAACAAATTTACGAGGCCATAAAAAAATCTCCAGCAAAAGCATGCGGGGAATGCAGAAAGTACTTCATCAGTGTCACAGATGGACGGTGAAGCGACAGCTCCCTTGGTGGCCAGAAAGCTGGAATGTTAAATAGCCTCTGATTGTCTGTCTATATGTGTTGTGTGTATATGGCATTGAATGTTTGCCATGTATGTGTACATTGTAATCCGCCCTGAGTCCCCTGCGGGGTGAGAAGGGTGGAATATAAATACTGTAAATAAATAAATAAGTCTGAAACGACTTGAAAGCACACAACAACAACAACAACAACAACAACAACAATCCTATCTCATCAGCCAAAAGCAGGCCCACACTTCCCATTGAAATACTAATAAGTTTATATTTGTTAAAATTGTTCTTCATTTTAATTATTGTATTGTTTTTAAGTGTTTTTGCACTACAAATAAGATATGTACAGTGTGTCTAGGAATTCATTCATTTTTTTTTCAAATTATAATCTGGCCCTCCAACAGTTTGAGGAACCGTGACCTGGCCCTCTGTTTAAAAAAATTGTGGACCCTTGGACTAGACTAGAGAATTAATGCAGTCAGACACCATTTTCACTGCCATGACAGAATGCTATGGAATCTTTGGAGTCATCGTTTTACAAACTCTTTAGCTTTCCCTGTGAAAGACTTCTGGTAACTCTCCAAACTATAGCTCTCATGATTCCATAGCATTGAGCTATGGTAGTTAGTGGTGTCAAACTTCATTCAGTTTACAGTGTGATGCACCTGTAGCGTAGAGGCCGGTAGTCCTTATTCCTTGTGTTACAGCCATTCTTCAGTCTACTGAAATATTAAAGAACATTTTGGCTTTGGGATAAGTCAAACAGATGGGGAATTATGTCAAAGCTGGGCCAAATAGGTGGTCACCATCATTACAGATTTGGATACCACTGAAACTCACCTACTGCCGATTTGCTTGTTTAGGCCCCACCTACTTTGCTATATAATTCAGTTTCTGGTCCCAGATTATCTTTTTTGAACTGGATATGAGTCTGTATCACCATCTACACTGCCATATAATCCAGTTCGAAGCAGATAATATAGATTTTATATGGCAGTGTAGAAGGGGCCTAGGAATAGGGGTGGGGGTGAATGGGGGTGGGGGTGAAATAACAAGAAGTGAGAGAAATCTACCCCTCAAAAGGGAAATTCACTCCTGGAAGAGTTATTATGGAGAAAACGCCTCTCCGCTGAAGCTTCATTTCCAATCTTTGTTTCCAAACAAGCCATTTTTTTCAAAACCTAATTCTCACAGGGAGAGAAAATGAAGTTAGATCTTCAGACAGGGGCACAAACAGCATAACAGACACCACAGGGTTGTTGACCCTTCTCTATGCTATCCAAAACTAAAGAAATAGATACCTAGTGGCTGGAGTTACACTTAAAAATGTACCTGTTCTGACTTACATACAAATTCAACTTAAGAACAAAGAAGCTTTCATTAAGGGTGGGACACTGGTATCCTGAGTTGCCCCGTGTCGAAGGTGAAAATAAGAGACACAATAACAGTAAATCCAAAGTTGCAGTCGCCAAGGTGAAAACAGAGTAAAATGATATTCAAATTGTATTCAAAATATGGTTTTAGCTTTGAGGTCACATACATTTTGGTAGACCATGAAATTCAAATACAGGCAGGACAATTGACGTCCTAGGAAAGAATGTTACGGAACATTTTATAAATGTTAAATATAAATATAGGAAATAAATAAATAAATAAATTTTAGTCAAATACGGGACTGTCCCTTAAAATCTGGGGTGCCTGGCAAGCTTGTATCCTTCCAGATGTTGTTAGGCTGCAGCCAGAACTGGTAGCAGTGTTAGTCGAACATACGAGAATCATGCCTGTTCCATGTGGACAGGCCTGTTCTACTCTGATTCTTTTTCATGGATGATTGAGCCCATCATACTGGACTCATGGCATCTCTGGCCACTGCTTCGGATCTGCTTACTTCCTCCTGTTTTATGTGGATGGGTATATTATTCTCCATTAGCTATAAGGACATGTGGAAGGTGTCCATAATTTAACTAAACTGTGCATTTTGAGTGCAAGAGTAGATTACTGTGCCTTAATTTCTAATAACAGGGCCACTAACAGATTTGAACGAGCCCTGAAGAGAGGCTTTCTGTGGCATTAATCTACAGAAAGCAGCAAAGTGAGCAATACACACTGGGACTGAAATGTGTGGCATGAGGATGAGTGCCACTGATTTGGGTTCTGTGGGATGCCATCTATTAAAATCTTTGTTCTTGGACATAACGTCTTACTGCCAAATGCCACTTCTTCCATGCTTGTTTTTTTCCTATATAAAATAAATATGTCCATGTCAACATGGCAGTCTGTCAAGATTTGCCTGTGTGTGCCAAGTGAGTTGGTCTTGGGAATGACTGAAGGTAGAATATAACATTTAATCTCCATTTGAGAAATGCAAAGGGATAAGATCTTACTCTCTGGGTGTTTAATCATGGTTCTCAGAAGTTTGCAGTAGAAAGCTCCAGTGAGAGACAGATCTTCTACATTGCTAAAAAGTCCCATATATGTCTTAGACAGATACAATATCATGGGACATGAGACAGTGGTGAAAGTTCAGTGGGCATCAAATCATCTGGGCGTCCCCTGGGCAACGTCCTTGTAGACGGCCAATTCTCTCACACCAGAAGTGACTTGCAGTTTCTCAAGTCACTCCTGACACGACAAAAAAAAAAGTGGGCCTGACCAGCATCTTGTATGGCAGTGGTTACCATCCCAGGGTCCATCAACCACCAGTGGTCTCCAAGAACTAAAATATGGTCCACGGCCTCCCCGTTACTGCATCATTACTTGTGTGGAGCACAGTATCTATAATCACAAGTGTTGAAGATTTCAGTATAGTGCTGTGGCAAAGATGAATGTAAATGTTTTCCCCATGTTACAACAAAGGCTTGCCTATTCATTTGAATTAATCAAAGTACTTTATCTGTTTTTCTTCTAGCCAGAGTGGGCAGCCCTTCTTCTTGTACCTTGCACTGGCTCATATGCATGTGCCTTTGTTTGTGTCAGAACAATTGTGGAATTTGTCTTGCCAAGATCCATATGGAGCCAACCTGAGACAGATGGATGCCCTGGTAGGACAAATCAAGGACAAAGTTGATAGTACTGCAAAGGAAAACACACTTCTATGGTTCACAGGTGAGAAAATGGTGGAGGGGAGGGGAGTTGATTTAATTGTATTTTAATTTGTATATGGCATGACACAAAATAATTTATTTTATTTTATTTTATATATTAATGCATTGGCTCTATTGTTTCATGATTGTTGTTAGCTTCTCTATATCAGAAGAAATGTGGGATAAAAACAAATCAGATAAACAAAGTACATAAGGCAAAATACAGATAAACAAATTACATAAATAGGCAATGGCAGTTTCAGTCAGTCATGTCATTTCAATTAAAAGCGTGAACCTTGTCACCCGTGTCTAAATAATAAAACACAAATTCTCATTAAATAGGAACAAGGCATCGAAGTCTTAAATCCGCTGCTAATGAGGTTGTTTTTTTTTTTAAATCACAGGACGTGATCTTTTGCTCATTAAAATCCAAGGGAAATATTTCTTACTATTGTTTCCATTCCCCTTGCTTGAGTTATTAGAGTGAAAGGCTTACCTCTTTCCTACTGAGAAAATGTACTTTTATCTGGAAGTTGCTGCCACTCTCTGGAAGTAATTCATATATTTTATTTGGGATCATTGTGTCGTCATGTCAATTTTCAGGCCTGATTAAACACTTGGGGAAAACTGAATATGGCTGAAGCAGCCCTTGTTCCTTGTCTCGCCATACAACCAGATATTGGAGTACCTTCGTCATCACAGGATGTGACCCATACTTTCCTCTCCATTTTTGTCTTTGCCATTGAAAATATTATCAAGGGCTTGCTTATGTTAGACAGAGTGGAAACTATGTGTATGTGTCCTTTCATAGTACTTTATATACTCGAGTCTAAGCTGACCCGAATATAAGCCAAGGCACCTAATTTTACCACAAAAAACTGGGGAAACATATTGACTATTGAGTATAAGACAAGGGTGGGAAAGGCAGCAGTTTAAAATTACATTAATTGAGGCATCAGTAGGTTAAATGTTTCTGAATATTTACATAAAATTGTAATTTAAGATAAGACTGTCCACCTCTGATTAAACCATTATTCTAACTTTCTTCAATATAAATGTGCTTATGTATCTTTCCAATAATAATAAAGGGAGTAAAATAATGTAATAAAAAAAATAATAATAGAGTAAAATAATGGAAATGTAATAATAACAGTAATAATACAGTAAAATAATAAATGTAATAATAAAAAGTAAAATGTAATAATAACAACAATAAATAGAGAAAAATAATAAATATACTAACAATAATAAATAGAAAAAATAATACTGAGTTGTGGTAGTTTCTAGGATCACACAGTGGGTTTTAATGGCTTGGCAATGATTTGAAGCCTAATCTTCAGTTTCATAGTACAACACTCACACCCTTACAGCATGCTGGCTCCCCTGCTCCCATTTAGTCTTTGGCCTATACATGTGCAGGCATCCCACTTCAGTGTGAGGGAACTTAGGAGCATTTAGGATGCTGATGTTTCACTTCCAGTCAAACCAGCTCATGGTTGTATCTGAGAGCTTGAGAAGCCAGTCATGACATTCTTTGGAGAAAGATGCTGGAGGAATACTTCATATTCATTGGCGTTTCTCCATGAACAAGCAACCATGCAGTTTGAGTGATGAGAAGACCCACTGACCTCAGGGAAGCAAACCTACTCCATCTCGGATGCTTGAAGGCATGCCTGGCGTGGAGTGGGTGTTGTACCACTTTCCAGTTGCCACTGGACTAACGAGCATAACAGTTGATCAGGGATACCAGAAGCTGCAGTTCAACCCATGTTCCCTTTCAGATGATTTGCAAATGTTCATTGGTCATATGCAGCTGGCAGCCAAATAATAAATGCTTTTGGCTTCTCCATTGTTAAAAAAAAGTTAACATTCAATCTCATGACAATTTCTATGGAGCTCCATTGGGTTTTCCATCTCCTTTTAACCTTTTGCATTATTTTTCCAGCTACGTAAAAGCCAGTTAGTAGCATGTTGAAAGGCAATGTTTTTAAAATTTGCATATTCTCCATAATTGTCCATTGGAAGTAGCTTTTTATTACTCTTTTTATTACTTTTTATTACTCTTGGTGATGTGCTTTTAGAAGGTAAAGTTAAAGTTCTGCCTATTGGGAATCAAATATCCCTTTCTGTTCTTTTTCTCTCTTCTAGGAGACAATGGACCATGGTCTGAAAAGTGCGAGTATGCAGGCAGTGTTGGCCCATACATGGGGATGTGGCAAAGGGAAAGAAGTAAGTGTTAGCTTTCATTTTATTTATGCTCTGCTTGGCTGCTTTGCAGCATGTCATGGGCAAGACCTATTTTATATAAGTCAAATGTTCCAAATTAAAGCAAAAAGATGAAAGAAAGCAGAAATCTTGTCACCGAACACTTAGATCATGCTGTAAAATGTGTAAACCTAGATGATTCTAGCTTAAAACTCATTTACTGTTGGCTTAGCAGAGTAGACATAATGGAACTTGCTGTCCAACAACATATGGAGGACGGCAGGTTGCCCATCCTTGGTATGGACAAACCTTTGAAGATGTTGCTCCACTTGAATTTATCTTGGAAAACTTCCTGTGTGTTTGAAAAGGCCCCTGAATTCTGAATTTGCTCATAAGTTTGTACTTGGATATAGTCTATAGAGGAGTGAAATACTTTTCATTTGTATTGCTGTTTTTGCTGAGGACAATACTCAGATTTATAACCGACAGCACAGATTCCATGTAAGCCTTTAAACTCCCAATGTTAGTTTGGATGTAAAGCTCAGAGTTCATACTCCTTTCCCTTCCTTTTCTCTATCTAATCTTTACAGCCCCTTCCCTTCTTTTTTTCTATCCAATCTTATCTTAGTTTATAGTGTACTTACAGTTACAGGAGGAGACAGTTTATTGCTAGTTACCATGTCAACATAGAGACGTGAGCTGTATCTAACAAGTAGGTAGTCCCAGTGCAGATCAGGACACCCAATTTAAATGTATCTTTGCCTGTCAAATGTGACCCTTCCAAATTATTTATTTTTATTATTCTAAATAAAATGTGCCAATATTTAATGTATCACAAGACTTTTTGTTGGCTTTACTACAACAGATTTTTTTTTTGTTGTGTCAGGAGTGTCCTGTTGTGAGAGAATTGGCTGTCTGCAAGGACGTTGCCCAGGGGATGCCCGGATGATTTTTGATGTTTTTATCATCCTTGTGGGAGGCTTCTCTCATGTCCCCGCATGAGGAGCTGGAGCTGATAGAGGGAGCTCATCCGCCTCTCCCCGGATTCGAACCTGCGACCTGTCGGTCTTCAGTCCTGCCGGCACAGGGCTTTAACCCACTGCGCCACCGGGGGCTCCACTACAACAGATTAACACAGCTACCTCTCTAAAAAGTTTGAAAAGTATGGGGACCTTCCACGCAGCCTTATATCCCAGAATATCAAGGCAGAAAATCCCACATTATCAGAGTGTGGACTCAGATAACCCATTTCAAAGCAGATATTGTGGGATTTTCTGCCTTGATATTCTGGGATATAAGGCTGTGTGGAAGGGCCATCAGATAACCCAGTTCAAAACAGATATTGGGGGATATTCAGCCTTGATATTCTGGGTTATATGGCTGTGTGGAAGGGCCCTGGGTCCACACTTCCATATAGCCCGGTTCAAAGCAGATAATGTGGGAGTTTATGCAGCTGTGTGGAAAGGGCCCGCCCTGTCCATACAAAATCCTCATGATCTGCTTCAAACTGAATTATATTCAGTATGAACTCCTATCATCCAGGTTCAAAGCAGATAAAGTAACATTTAAAAAAACCTTTCCAAACAGTTACTGATATGGCAGAATTCTTTCTGCCCCCTTAACACCCATATTCTATCTTCTATTTTTACTTATCATTATAAATCATTTTTTATATATTTATCCACCTTCTATTTGTTTCCTTGCTATAGGTTGCATTGCAATAAAGAATAGGATGGATTTGCAAAAAGTACACGTATCTAAACCTCCTCTGCACTTTTGCTTAGCTATGAAGCTTACTCATCTTGGCACTACTTTTCTGTGGTGGAGATATTGCATGATTCTGACATGCAAGAGGCTGTACTGCTGATAGTGCTACTGACAATGTCTGCCATGCTAGATTGGCATTTTGTGTTAGGAGGCAAGGATGTAATTTTTTTTTTTTTTTGCTGTATTTGGCAAAATGCCCACAATATTTTTGTGACTTTTTTTCTCTTTTTTTTTCTTTTCCTTTTTTTTTTTTTAATTTTTATTGATTTATCACTTTATTACATACTATTACATTTTGTACATCAACCTCTTTAACATGTTATTTTATTATTTTACTCTAACATTTCTCCCCCTTTTTTTCTCATTTTTCCACCCCTTTTCCCACCACAGTGCTCCCCTCCACCCATTTCAAGCCACCCTTCTTACATTTCATCTGTCCAAAATTTCATTTCTTCTTGTGACGGTAATTTTCCTTCCTTATTTTTTAATCCATTTACCACAAATCTTCCCCATACAGCATCAAAATCGCTTTGTTTCCATATACCTTTTTTAACCTTTAATATACATGTCAATTTATCGTTTATTGCTATTTTCCATGCTTCTTTATACCACTCCTCTATTTGTATATTCATTTCTTTTTTCCAATTCCTTGCTATAAGCAGTCTTGCTATAGTTAGTAAGTTTGTTATCGCTTCTTTATCCTCCTTTTTCAATTGCTTATCGTTATATAGTGATAGTAATGCTATACTAGGACTTTTATCTAATTTTATATTCATTATAGTTTCTATTTCTCTAAATACTTTCCCCCAAAAATTATTTACATATTTACATTGCCACCACATGTGTATATATGTTCCTGGTTCTTGACACCCTCTCCAACAATTTATTGAGTTATTTTTATTCATATATGCTATTCTTACCGGTGTCAAGTACCACTTCCATATTAACTTGTAATAATTTTCTTTAACTCGTATCGATAAATTTTTTAAATGTCTTTGTCCCCATAATTGTTGCCACTCTATTTCGCTTATTTTTATCCCTAAATCTTCTTCCCAAATCTCTTTAAGGGTGCACTTTTTTGTTTTTTCATCTTTCATTTCAATTAATATCTTATAAATTTTGCTAATTATACCTCTCAAGTTTTCGTGTTCTTCTACAGTCCTTCCCTTCTGTATTATTTGTTCGAATTGACTGAGTTGGCTTTCACTTCTATTATTTTTTTTCCAATTTATTACCCATTGTTCTAATTGTATACAATGAAACCATGACAATTTTATTTCTTTAAACTCTTCCAACATCCTTTCCCTCTTCATTTCCACCTTCATCCAATCCCCTATCCTATCTAAATTTATTTCCCTTACCTTTTTATCCATTACTTTTTTCAAATTTTTTGGGAACTTCTTTTCCATCACTATTGGGGTTATAATTGATCCCTCCTTTATTAACCTCCCCTTATATTTATTCCATACTTTAAGTATATTGCTCAGCATTGGGTTTCTAATTTCCCTCATTTCTTTTCTAGTAAACTGTTTAAAAAATATATTCCAAGTTTCATCTTCCACTTTTCCTGAATCATTACTAAGCCAATCTATTCCCTCTTCTTTGACCATTCCTTCTATAACCAAACTTAATCTACTTGCTTCGTAATATTTTTTTATATTAGGTAACGCCAGTCCACCCTCCTTTTGCGATCTATACCATAATTGTTTATTTAGTCTGTTCCTTTTACTTCCATTACAGTACTTATTAATCATTTGTTGCCATCTAGTTAGTTCTTCTTCTGTAATTTGAAGTGGTAGCAGGCAAGGATGTAATTTGATCACATACTAAAACAGGGCTTCTTGTTAATCATAGGAAAAATTGGCCTAGGATCAGGAAATTCTGCAGGAGAGTAGATGCTTGAATTTGTTGGATATATGAACAATATATCCTTTCATATATCTTTTCATAGGATATATGAAAGGACCTTTATTACTTATTTATTCAATTCAAAACCAAAGGGTTGGAAGATTAGCAAACTTGGAACATGTAGGATATTGTGAAACAAGTCACACTTGGATTTTCACAGAAAAGGACAAAATCTGAAAATAAATCTTATCTGTGTGCTATTTACTTTACATGAAATAACCCGTTGGGAAGTGAGTACAGGCAGTCCCCAGTTTACAGACAAGATGGGTTCTGTTTTTAAGTTGACTTTTTACATAAGTCAGAAGAGATACATTTTAAGTGTATCTCCAGACATTATAGGTAAAGGTAAAGATTTTCCCCTAACATGAAGTCTAGTCGTGTCCGACTCTGGGGCATGGTGTTCATCTCCATTTCTAAGCCGAAGAGCTGGTGTTGTCCATAGACACCTCCAAGGTCATGTGGCCGGCATGACTACATGGAGTACCATTACCTTCCCGCCGGAGCGGTACCTATTGATCTACTCACATTTACATGTTTTCGACATTATATATCTTTCTTTTAAAAGTTTTGGATAGCATAGGAAATGGTGAACATCCCTGTGGTGCTTGTTTTGCTGTTTATGCCCCTGTTTAGAAGATTTCCCCTCACTTTCTGTCCTTGCGAGAACTGGATTTTGAAAAATGTGACTTGTTGTGGAAACAAGGATTGATGAAAAACCTCCAGTGGAGACACCTTTCTCCCTTGATAACTCTTTCAGGAGTGAATTTCCCTTCTTAGAGGTAGGTTTCTCTCACTTCCTGTTGTCTCACCCCAGTTCTTAACTAGGAATTGTATGCAAGTCAAGTGTTTGTAACTCAGGAACTGCTGTACACTGCTTGTACAGATTATAAACGTGTGGTGAGTAGTGCACCTAGTACTTAGGCGATCCCTCGCTTTCCGAGGATGATTGCCTTCCAGTGTTCTTGTGGGTCCGTATGTGGCTGTGGAGCCCTATTCTTGCTCTGCATCTTCTTCCGCAGTGAGGGCATTGGTTTCCAGGTGGAAGGCGGTCTCGGTCGGGGTTGGCTTGACGCGCCTTCCTCTTGGCACGCTTCTCCCTTTCGCCCTCCATTCGTGCCTCTTCAAATTCTGCAGCACTGCTGGTCACAGCTGACCTCCAGCAGGAGCGGTCAAGGGCCAGGGCTTCCCAGTTCTCAGTGTCTATGCCAGAGTTTTTAAGGTTGGCTTTGAGCCCATCTTTAAATCTCTTTTCCTGCCCACCAACATTCCGTTTTCCGTTCTTGAGTTCGGAGTAGAGCAACTGCTTTGGGAGACGGTGGTCAGGCATCCGGACAACGTGGCCGGTCCAGCGGAGTTGATGGCGGAGGACCATCGCTTCAATGCTGGTGGTCTTTGCTTCTTCCAGCACGCTGACGTTTGTCCGCCTGTCTTCCCAGGAGATTTGCAGGATTTTCCGGAGGCAGCACTGATGGAATCGTTCCAGGAGTTGCATGTGACGTCTGTAGACAGTCCACGTCTCACAGGCATATAGCAGGGTTGGGAGGACAATAGCTCTATAAACAAGCACCTTGGTATCCCTACGGATGTCCCGGTCCTCAAACACTCTCTGCTTCATTCAGAAAAATGCTGCGCTCGCAGAGCTCAGGCGGTGTTGTATTTCGGTGTCGATGTTGACTTTGGTGGAGAGGTGGCTGCCAAGGTAGCGGAAATGATCAACATTTTCTAATGTTACACCATTAAGCTGTATCGCTGGCATTGGAGAGGGGTTGGTTGGTGTCTGCTGGAACAGCACCTTGGTTTTTTCAATGTTCAATGACAGGCCGAGCTTCTCATATGCTTCTGCGAAGGTGTTTAGAGTGGCTTGTAGATCTTCTTCTGAATGTGCACAGACGACGTTGTCATCAGCATACTGGAGTTCTATAACAGATGTTGTTGTGACCTTGGTTTTGGCTTTCAGTCTGCTGAGGTTGAATAGCTTGCCATCTGTCTGATAGATGATTTCCACTCCGGTGGGAAGCTTCCCATCAACAAGATGAAGTATCATAGCAATGAAGATGGAGAATAGAGTTGGGGCAATAACACATCCCTGTTTGACACCGGATTGCACCGAGGTACCACTGCAGGACGCCCTAGGCACCAGCAAAGCCAAACTGGTAGAATTTATCCCAGAAGCAGGACTACGAAAGATTTTGCTTTGGCTTCTACTCCTCTGCTACATTTAGCTGCATAGAAATCTTTGCTTATTTTGTTCAAACCTCCACATTTTTGAAGAGGCTCCCTTTGTTTTCCATATTTTTCAAATCATTCCTGCCCTTGTGAAGGGCATTCACATCCGATCTGTCGTTGGGCTCTTTTTGCTTAGCTGGAGTGGCACTGCGCTGAATTGGTGCTGAGGTTGGCAGAAGGCTGCAGCATGAAGCAGCTCTTCCCTGCTTTTGTGCCTGTTACTCTTGGTAAGTGTGAGTGTTTCAAGTCATAGTTCTCCAGTTACTCTTTGGGAATAGAAGCAGAAGCTATTTACACATCTGTTTTCTGACAGTTTCCAAATATAGAACAGAATGGTCTGACATGTGTGATAAAAGGCTGTTGGAGAACTCATAGTCCTAGAATTTGCTGCCTTTGTTTATGTTTAAAAACCCATCTATTGCTATTTAAAACATCTCTGGACATGTCATTTAACTTTTAGATTGTGGAAATCAAGTGATTAGTTCCAAATCGTCATCTTTCTTCTCTTTCTTGACCTTTATTTATTTATTTGTATTGAAAATAAAAACTTTTGCCATGTACAAAATTAAACCAATCTACACAAGCTTATAACTGCTATACCACAATCAGAAAAACAATGGGGTGACATAAAATACATTGGAATGGCTTTACAAAGCATGAAGTCGGATCTGGCCATGGTGGTCCACGCCTTAGTCACCTCCAGATTGGATTACTGTAATGCACTCTATGTGGGGCTGCCCTTGAAGACAGCTCGGAAATTTCAATTGGTCCAACGGGCGGCAGCCAGGTTACTAACTGGAGTGACTTTAAACAGGGAGCGGTCTACCCCCCTGTTTAAGGAGCTCCATTGGCTGCCGTTCATTTTCTGGTCCCAATTCAGGGTGCAAGTTCTTACCTACAAAGCCCTGAACGGTTTGGGACCTGCCTACCTGTGTGACCGCATTTCTGTTTACGAACCCACGCAATCTCTACGATCATCTGGAGAGGCCCTGCTCTCGTTCCTGCCCCCTTCGCAGGATTAATTGGTGGGGACAAGGGAGAGGGCCTTCTCTATGGTGGCCCCCCAACTCTGGAACTCACTCCCCAAGGATATCAAACAAGCCCCCACATTAGCAGTCTTTAGGAGGAGCCTGAAATCATGGCTTGGAACAGCCATGCCTTCCCTGAATAAAGGAAGCAATGCCCTGCTCTTATTAATTCTCTGCAGTTGTCCTCAGAAGCACTTTACTACCCGCTGGGTTGGTCTCCCTACATTATCTTTTAAAGCCCTCCTGCTTAGATACATCCTACCTCTGTACACGCCCAGTGTTTATTTTAAAAAAATTAATTTATCACATCTGGCTTTAAATTTTGAATATTATCGCTTATATGTGAGTTATATTAATTGTACTGTTTTATTTGCTTGCTGCTTTGTTTTTATTGATGTGTTGTTGGGCTTGGCCTTATGTAAGCCGCCCTGAGTCCCCTTGGGGAGATGTTGGCGGGATATAAATAAAGTATTATTATTATTATTATTATTATTATTATTATTATTATTATGTATAAGTTATACTATACATGTTGACGTGCTTGCTGATACCCAAACGGGATGAGCTGGAGATGTCACTGCCTTGGTCCTTTCCCAGCGGATGTCAGGTGGTGCAATACCGGCTAAGCAGTGTAATGTCTCCAGTGGTGTAGGGCGCAGACACCCCGTGATAATGCGGCATGTCTCATTAAGAGCCACATCCACTGTTTTAGTGTGGTGAGATGTGTTCCACACTGGGCATGCATACTCAGCAGCAGAGTAGCACAGCGCAAGGGCCGATGTCTTCACTGTATCTGGTTGTGATCCCCAGGTTGTGCCAGTCAGCTTTCGTATGATATTGTTTCTAGCACCCACTTTTTGCTTGATGTTCAGGCAGTGCTTCTTGTAGGTAAGAGCACGGTCCAGAGTGACTCCCAGGTATTTGGGTGCGCTGCAATGCTCCAGTGGGATTCCTTCCCAGGTGATCTTCAGAGCTCGGGATGCTTCTCTGTTCTTGAGATGAAAGGTCAATGACTTAAATCTAGAAATAGTTTTCTAAGATCTACAGAGACACTCGCTGGAACACCTCAGCAAGCGAGAGTCCAAAAGTGGCAGGCTCAAACCCAGCACCTCAACCAATGGCTGATACCAAATGAGAGACTCCCTCCTGGGCACACAGAAGACTGGGTGACTTGGAAGGCATTGAACAGACTGCGCTCTGGCACCACGAGATGCAGAGCCAACCTTCAGAAATGGGGCTACAAAGTGGAATCCTCGACATGCGAGTGTGGAGAAAAGCAAACCACTGACCACCTGCTGCAATGCAACCTGAGCCCTGCCACATGCACAATGGAGGACCTTCTTGCAGCAACACCGGAAGCACTCCAAGTGGCCAGATACTGGTCAAAGGACATTTAACCAACTACCAAACTCACAAGTTTTGTATTTGTCTGTTTGTTTGCTTTGTTCTGTTAGAAATGTAATATAATGGACTGGTTGCTCTGACACGACAAACAAATAACTGTACATGTGAATGATTCTACATAAGGTCAATCTGAATTTAGTTTCAAAGTGGAGATTATGAGTCATAATGCCACTAAGGCACCTCCAGATTCAGAAGAAATTTTCATTAATAGCAGTTGTATGGGTCACCAGAGGCCTTCTTGCCCAGCTTCCCACATCTATGTGGTTTTGGGAAGCCATCAGGAGAGTATGTTTCTAGAACATGGCCATACAGCCGAAAAACACACACAGCAACCCAGTGATTTTGACCACGAAAGCTTTCAACAATATACATGTGGTTGGCTATTCTTTGAAAAACGGAGAACAGCTAGGTGGACATTAGATCTAGCCAGCTGTAGTTAGGATGGTGTCTTCTCAATCACTCCTCGACACTTAGAGGTCTTTGAACAATAGTGCTATATCAAAGTATTACGTTTATTGTGTTGAAGGATTTTATAATGGTGGCAAAAGTTATAATAATGACAATAATAAAACCTTTGGCAGTGATAGGCCAAGTTACTTCTGTGTTCTGTCACAGGATGAATGAAAATAATAAGTAAGCACAACAGAACGATTAGAGTCCAAAACCAAATGCTTTTGGTGGCTACAATTCCCAGCGTGGTCGTTGACCATGATGTCTGGAAGATTTGAGGATTTGAGGAGCTGGGATCAAAAAAAATTACTTCAGTGGGAGTGTGGTGCAGAGAAAATGTTAGTTGAAACTAATTGAAAGGAAGTATAAAGGACCATTTGAATGAATGGAAAGGAGGAAGCAGTGAGAAGAAGGAAGGATGATGTAGCTAGGATAATTGTTAAAACAGTGGTTCTCAACCTGGGGTCCCCAGATGTTTTTGGCCTACAACACCCAGAAATCCCAGCCAGTATACCAGCTGGGAGTTGAAGGCCAAAAACATCTGGGGACGCACAGGTTGAGAACCACTAGATTAGGATATTATTTGTTATTTGCATTGGATATTGCTTTCATTCAGTAGAGTAGACCAGAGGTGTCAAACTCCTTTTTCATGTAGGTATGGATCTTTGTAGGTATGTATCTTTTTAGGAATGTACCTATGTAGGTATGCATCATCTATGTATCTATGCTTGTGTGTATTTATGTATCTATTCATGTAAGTTTTGGGGCTGCTCATGGGTGGCTTGATGGATCTGGACTAAATATGGCACACATATCCATCATGATTAAATATTGGCAGAGTTTTTTTTAGGGGGGATTAATAGAGGGTAATGGGAGTTGTATTCCACCCATAGTTGGAGAGCCAAGTGAATCCCACCGATGATGGATCTGGACCAAACTTGGCACACATACCTGTCATGGCCAATTTAAAATATTGTAGGGGGGGGGGGTTGGGGGGGAGCAGGGGGAATTGACAGGTGATAACAGGAGTTATCGTTCACTCACATCCAGACAGCCATATGAGTCCCACCATGACCAAACACATTCCTCTTCTCCTAACTAATCAGATGGCTCACCCTATTTGCATCTCTCCTTATTCTTTCACTGCACAACCTGAGGATGATGTGAGTGACACCCCAATAAAAAGGTTGACCCGTTTGAGCAGTTAGGAACAGACCTTCATCTTTCAGCCACCCAGATCAATCACTAGTGGGAGTTCAACTCTTGGTAGATCTGGGGCTGGTGGGAGTTGTACCTTACAAGATCTGGTTGTAATGGGGTTACAGCTGGCCAGATCTGAACCTGATGAGAGTTACAGCCTGACCAAGTCTTGGGCTGATAGTAGTTATCTCATTCTATTGCTGAGGTGGGAAACATGTTGCCTGCCAGATGTTGTTGGGCTGAAGACGAATCCTAGCCAGCATAGCCAATGTTGAGGCATGCTGGCAGATGTAGTTCAACAACATTTGAAGATGTGGTCCTTATATCTCCATATACAACTGTTAACCTTTTCAAATTGCATAGCATATAAGTTTCTGCTGGTGAACAGGAACCAGAGAACCTTTGCAGTAACTTTTATATTGGATAACAGTTGTATGAAACTGTCTGTTTCAGAACAGCATTTAATATATATATAAAGTAGTGACTTTTCTCCATGGGTCTAGAAAAAAAAATATTTAATGACTGTCATCCTCCCCATTGGTAATTTTCCATTTTGGGCTTCTGAAGTTGTGCATTTGGTTTGTTTTTGTTTTCTTTCTCCCTTCTTTCCTTACAAGGGCACATTCCAATTCTGTTGCTGTCATATTTTCCTCAGATGCCTTGGCCTTTGTAATTTGATGCAATAGAATGCTTGCATAACATTTTGATTATTGAATTAAATGTCATGGGTATCTGTATTAAGTATATTAATGTGAGCTTCAGCAAATAAATTTGCGCAGAAAAAGTCTCCACTAGGTTTGGTGCATCTTTAGTATGCTATGGATTTAAGGGCATCACTGTATGAAAAGATAGGCACCAGGTCATTTTCATATTTGCTCTTTTGCAAAGCAAAACTTTTCCAGTTAAAACACAAATCAGCCACCTGAACTACAACAGAAAGCAGCAGCTCATTTGGTTCTGTTCAGATGGATCAAAAAGATGTGTCTTAGGCCAGATCCAGACAGGGCCTAATCCCGGGAGAACCCGTGTCTGAAAAAGGTGGATTTTCCTGGGGCCTGTCCACACTTACCCCAGAGAGCGTGCACTTTCTGGGGTGGGTGTTCAGACATTCTCTCAGGACTAGCCCAAGAGAACATCTGAAGCCCCTCTCCCCAAGCCCCCAGACCCCTTAGAAAAGTAATAGAAACTTACATGAAGTCCTAGCAAGCTCTCCTGGTGTAGAAATGATGTGCCAGGAGACCGGGGGCCGCTAAACTGTGGTACTCTGCAGTCCAGACCCGGAAATAGTGCATTTATCCTGGAATAAATGCACTAACAAATTAATTCGCTACAAACCAAGGTTTTCCTGGTTTGTACTGAATTAATGTGGAACTCCCCAGAATGTCATCTGGACAGCCCCCTTTTTATTGTTGGAGTTTCTGCAATAAGGGGGCTGTCTGGATGGGCCCTTAGTCTGTCTCCAAACCTGCACCAGTAGGATTTGTCCCTCAGCATGGGAAATTTACCATATTTTCTCGAGTTATGGACATTTTGGAA
This sequence comes from Anolis sagrei ordinatus, assembly GCF_025583915.1. Lineage (NCBI taxonomy): Eukaryota > Metazoa > Chordata > Lepidosauria > Squamata > Anolidae > Anolis > Anolis sagrei. The sequence goes on along the minus strand of NW_026845477.1, from coordinate 125,257,853 downwards.
AGCCATGCTTAGGAGATGTTGGTAGAAGGCTCAACTGTTGAGCTGGATCCCAGCAGTGCCCAGTAGCTCCTTCAGCCAGGCGGTGAAGCTGCACCATAGAAGAAGCTACTACTACTCTGCCTACAGAACAATTGAAAGCGAGTTTATTATTTATTTATTTATATATATATATATATTTATTTGGGGTTCTTTTACCCCGCCCTTCTCACCCCGAAGGGGACTCAGGGTGGCTTACAGAAGCAAAGGCACAATTCGATGCCTGCAGCACAGAACAATCAAGACACAAAATTACATCAATTCACAATTCACACTAGTTCATGCATTATATCAATAAAATCAATAAAATCAATAAAACCAATACAAACTTAGAGTTCCTCTAAGCAGGCTGAAGAAGAATTTGTGGACCCATAATGAGAGAAGTCTCAGCTGCTCAGGTCCTTGGGATTAGCAGAGAAGAAAGCCAGTGACAGGATTTTAGGAGCTCAGGGGTGGCACCTTGTTGCTGGCTGCAATGTCAGTTCTAGAAGCTACAACCTTGCACACCTGCTGTCTTGTTTTCTTGAACTCTGGACTTACCTTTGGACTTCATCTTAGGGATTCTGATTCAGCCTTGTACTCTAGACATTCTGGCCCTGGAACGGACATTTGGCTTCTCTATTGTGTTATCCTATTAATGCAGGGGTCCTCAAACTAAGGCCCGGGGGCCGGATATGGCCCTCCAAGGTCATTTACCTGGCCCTTGCTCAGGGTCAACCTAAGTCTGAAATGACTTGAAAGCACACAACAACAACAACCCTATCTCATCAGCCAAAAGGAGGCCCACACTTCCCATTGAAACACTAATAAGTTTATATTTGTTAAAACTGTTCTTCATTTTAATTATTGTATTGATTTTAAGTGCTTTTTGCACTACAAATAAGAGATGTGCAGTGTGCATAGGAATTCATTCATGTTTTTTTCAAATTGTAATCCGACCCTCCAACAGTTTAAGGGACTGTGACCTGGCCCTCTGTTTAAAAAGTTTGAGGACCCCTGTATTAATGTTTGCCCTTCTGTTGGACTATTGGTTTGAACCTTAGGCTATAAATTAACACTCTGCTAGTATTTGAGATTGAGGCTCCTGACAGATTTAGGGCATGTTAGAAACACCTTTTTGCTCACAGACTCGCAAACCTCATCAGACGCACTTTAAACTAGGTCCACCGGGGGAGGGGGACAACAGCCTTGTGAACACTACTTTACCCATAATGTCTGGGAATCGCCAGAAGGCTAAACGGAGGGCTGCACAAACACAACAAGGACCAAGTACCAAAAGCACAATAATCCCAATTAAACAGCTCAAGGGAAGATCTCAGGGGCTCACATGTCTTTACACTAATGCACAGAGCATGGGAAATAAACAAGACGAACTCCAACTTTTAGCACAACACCACAAATATGATATCATAGGGATCACTGAAACCTGGTGGGATGACTCCTATCGCTGGAATGTAGATATCGAGGGGTATAACCTCTTTCACAGAAACCGAACAAAGGGGAGAGGAGGCGGAGTAGCCTTATATGTCAAAAACTCTTATGCTGCAGAAGAGATTCAAGACAGCAATCTGGGAAACCAGCTTGAAATCATCTGGATAAGAATCAAGGGAACTGGGACTCAAAAAGATGTCGTTGTGAGGCGTCTACTACAGACCCCCAAGCCAGGAGGAAGAACTTGATGAAGTCTTCTGCCAACAGTTGACCAAACAGGCACAGAGAAAGAGATGTAGTAGTCATGGGCGATTTCAACTATCCCGATATTTGCTGGAAAACAAACTCGGCCAAGAGTACAAGGTCCAACAAATTCCTCACTTGCCTTGCAGACAATTTCATGGTCCAGGAGGTAGAAGAGGCAACAAGGGGATTGGCTACTCTTGATCTCATCCTAACAAATGCGGAGGACCTGATCGATGCGGTCGAAGTGGTAGGATCCTTAGGGGCAAGTGACCATGTGCTCCTGCAATTTGAGGTACAAAGGAAGGCCGAAACTAAGACAAGTCAAACCCGCATTTTGGACTTTAGGAGAGCTGATTTCCAAAAAATGAAGGAAATGCTGAGCAGCATTCCGTGGACACAGATACTAAAAGACAAGGGAGTTACGGATGGATGGGAATTTCTCAAGAGTGAAATACTCAAGGCGCAATTGCAAACCGTGCCAACAAAGAGAAAAAATAGGACAAGTGCAAAGAAGCCAGAATGGATGTCCAAAGAACTTCTAACTGTGCTAAGACACAAAAGAGACATGCACAAGAAGTGGAAAAAGGAAGAAATCACCAAAGAAGAATTCAAACAAATAGCCAACACCTGTAGGGAAAAGGTCCGCAAGGCTAAAGCAAAAAAACGAGCTCAGACTTGCCAGGGACATTAAAAACAATAAAAAGGGCTTCTATTCTTATGTCAGTAGAAAAAGGAAAAACAAGGAGGCGATAGGACCTCTTCGAGGAGAAGATGGGGCAATGCTGACAGGGGATAGGGAAAAGGCAGAACTACTTAATGCCTTCTTTGCCTCGGTCTTCCCACAAAAAGAGAGTCTTCAACCTCAGCAAGATGGAGTGGATGAGGGATTGGAGGACATCCAACCCCAAATTGGGAAAGAAGTCGTCCAGGAATACCTGGCCGCTCTTAATGAGTTCAAGTCCCCAGGGCCAGATCAACTACACCCCAGAGTATTGAAGGAACTAGCGGAAGTTATTTCGGAACCATTGGCAACCATCTTTGAGAGTTCTTGGAGAACGGGAGAAGTTCCAGCAGATTGGAGGAGGGCCAATGTGGTCCCAATCTTCAAGAAGGGAAAAAAGGATGACCCAAACAACTACCGTCCGGTCAGCCTCACGTCGATACCGGGCAAGATTCTGGAAAAGATTGTTAAGGAAGCGGTCTGCAAACACTTAGAAACAAATGCAGTCATCGCTAATAGTCAACATGGATTTAGCAAAAACAAGTCATGCCAGACTAATCTGATCTCTTTCTTCGATAGAGCTACAAGCTGGGTAGATGCGGGGAATGCCGTGGATGTAGCGTACCTGGACTTCAGTAAGGCCTTCGACAAGGTCCCCCATGACCTTCTGGCAAGGAAACTAGTCCAATGTGGGCTAGGCAAAACTACGGTGAGGTGGATCTGTAATTGGTTAAGTGGACGAACACAGAGAGTGCTCACTAATGCTTCCTCTTCATCTTGGAAAGAAGTGACAAGTGGAGTGCCGCAGGGTTCCGTCCTGGGCCCGGTCCTGTTCAACATCTTATTAATGACTTAGATGAAGGGCTAGAAGGCATGATCATCAAGTTTGCAGACGACACCAAATTGGGAGGGATAGCCAATACTCCAGAGGACAGGAGCAGAATTCAAAACGATCTTGACAGATTAGAGAGATGGGCCAAAACTAACAAAATGAAGTTCAACAGTGACAAATGCAAGATACTCCACTTTGGCAGAAAAAATGAAATGCAAAGATACAGAATGGGGGACAATGCCTGGCTCGAGAGCAGTACGTGTGAAAAAGATCTTGGAGTCCTCGTGGACAACAAGTTAAACATGAGCCAACAATGTGATGTGGCGAACAAAAAAAGCCAATGGGATTTTGGCCTGCATCAATAGGAGCATAGTGTCTAGATCTAAGGAAGTAATGCTACCCCTCTATTCTGCTTTGGTTAGACCACATCTGGAATATTGTGTCCAATTCTGGCCACCACAATTCAAGAGAGATATTGACAAGCTGGAATGTGTCCAGAGGAGGGCGACTAAAATGATCAAGGGTCTGGAGAACAAGCCCTATGAGGAGCGGCTTAGGGAACTGGGCATGTTTAGCCTGAAGAAGAGAAGGCTGAGAGGAGATATGATAGCCATGTATAAATATGTGAGAGGAAGCCACAGGGAGGAGGGAGCAAGCTTGTTTTCTGCTTCCCTGGAGACTAGGACGCGGAACAATGGCTTCAAACTACAAGAGAGGAGATTCCATCTGAACATGAGGAAGAACTTCCTGACTGTGAGAACCGTTCAGCAGTGGAACTCTCTGCCCCGGAGTGTGGTGGAGGCTCCTTCTTTGGAAGCTTTTAAGCAGAGGCTGGATGGCCATCTGTCAGGTGTGATTTGAATGCAATATTCCTGCTTCTTGGCAGGGGGTTGGACTGGATGGCCCATGAGGTCCCTTCCAACTCTTTGATTCTATGATTCTATGATTCTACGTATATAACCTGTGTGAAAAGACCCAGAGGGAATGTTCCCAGCAGTGGCTTCTCTGGCCAGAGGAGCAGGAAGCATTGTTCTCACCACTTTCTTCTGGATCAGGCCATGCATTCCCAAGAAGCACTCTGGGTGTCCCCCCCCCCCCACATCCCGCAAAAAAGCTCAGTTCTGTGCTAGTCTCAACTGGCCTCATTCAGTAGGCCTTCAACCCCCCCCCCCCCCAGTTTTGAAGGACTTGTGAATGGAGCCAGTAGGGGACTGCATGAGACTATGCCAGCCTCGGCCTGATGCAGTGGTGTGACTTTCCAAATGACCTTATTCATGCTACCTGGCTCCCTGCCTGGTTATGCTTGCATCACAGCATTACATTTGATGGCACATCCATTTTCCAAGTCGCCCAGTCTTCTGTGTGCCCAGGGGGGAGTCTCTCATTTGGTATCAGCCATTGATTGAGGTTCTGGGTTTGAGCCTGCCACTTTTGGACTCACGCTTGCTGAGGTGTTCCAGCGAGTGTCTCTGTAGATCTTAGAAAGCTATTTCTTGATTTAAGTCATTGACGTGCTGGCTGATACCCAAACGGGATGGGCTGGAGATGTCACTGCCTTGGTCCTTTTACTATTGGCTGCTACTTCCTGACGGATGTCAGGTGGTGCAATATCGGCTAAGCAGTGTAATTTCTCCAGTGGTGTAGGGCGCAGACACTCAGTTCTCAGTGTCTATGCCACAGTTTTTAAGGTTAGCTTTAAGCCTATCTTTAAATCTCTTTTCCTGCTTTGGGAGACGGTGATTGGGCATTCGGACAACGTGCCACAAGATTGACTAATAATCAGTGGTGTACACCTGCTCAAGTCCCAACCCATCTTCTTTCCTTGATTATTAACTTGCATATCGCAGACAAGGCCGGGATTGCTGGGTATGTAGTTGCTCCAAACATTGATGGGGGCTTCTGAGAGTTTTGGTCCTCAAAGGTAACTTTTTTAAGACCTGCAGCTGCCTATTTCTCCAATGTCAACAAACACTGTAAGAGATATTCACAAGCAGTGTCAGCAGGAGGGATTATTTTTAAACAAGGCATCACTGCCAGGTGTATGCTTATATAAATGTTTCCACGGTTTTGGGTATATTATCTCCATGTGCTGAACATTTTCAAATCTTGTAGTACAAACAAAAACACAGGCACACCCACCCATCTCCTCTTGGGCCCTGAGGCTCAGCAGGGTAAGCAGAACTAAAGCGGCTTGAAATCAATGAAGAGACATTTCCTGCCTGCCTCATGTCCTGCTCATGCGACGTTAGAAAGACGAAAGGAAGAAAATCGTAGATGCTCCAGTTGTGAAAAGAGCTGTCTAAATATTAACTCTTTATGCAGACACATTGGAAGACCATGGCGTTCACCTCAAACCTTTTTGTTAAAATCAGTGAGCCTTTTCATGGTTATTAAGGAATTCTAGTATCGCCTGCTTCATGAATTAGTTTTCTCTGTTACCACCTGTATAAGGAACCTGCTCTCCTGAAACACACATTTGTTTCATCAATTTTCCACTAATTGATCTACAGTAGTAACAATTACTACATCCTTTCTGTCAAGCCATGGAAGAGCCAACAAAGTCCTTCTCCCCAGTATTTTCTTCCACCGCAACCTCCTACAGAGAGAGCTTCCAGATGCAATGTGTTTTGAGCTGCGCCTGCTTGCTAAGAAGCCTCCCATCCCATAAAATATCGATTCTGTGGACAAGATCAAACATAACAGAGTATTTTGCATTTGGTGCCTTCCCATCTGCCCCGAAGAAACGTCTTTTACAAACAGGAAAATAGACCTCTCAGTTATAGAATCATAGAGTTGGAAGAGGCCTCCTTGGCTATCCAGTCCCCAACCCCCTGCCAAGAAGCAGGAAAATTGCATTCAAAGCACCCCCGACAGATGGCCATCCAGCCTCTGTTTAAAAGCCCCCAAAGAAGGCGCCTCCAGCACACTCCGGGAAGAGAGTTCCACTGCTGAACAGTTCTCGCAGTCAGGAAGTTCTTCCTAATGTTCAGATGGAATCTCCTTTTTATTGTCGAAGGCTTTCATGGCCGGAATCACTGGGTTGTTGTAGGTTTTTTTGGGCTGTATGGCCATGTTCTAGATGCATTCTCTTCTGACGTTTCGCCTGCATCTATGGCAAGCATCCTCAGAGATTGTGAGGTCAGACCTGACGTTTCACCTGCATCTATGGCAAGCATTCCTCAGAGGTTGTGAGGTCTGAAGATGCTTGTCATAGATGCAGGTGAAACGTCAGGAGAGAATGCCTCTAGAACATGGCCATATAGCCCGCAAAAACCTACAACAACCCAGGAATCTCCTTTCTTGTAGTTTGAAGCCATTGTTCCGTGTCCGAGTCTCCAGGGCAGCAGAAAACAAGCTTGCTCCCTCCTCCCTATGACTTCCCTTCACATGTTTATGCATGGCCTTCATCATGTCTCCTCTCAGCCTTCTCTTTTGCAGGCTAAACATGCCCAGCTCTTTAAGCCACACCTCATAGGGCTTGTTCTCCAGATCCTTTATCATTTTAGTCGCTCTCCTCAGGACACATTCCAGCTTGTCAAGATCTCCCTTCAGTTGTGGTGCCCAGAATTGGACACAATATTCCAAGTGTGGTCCATCCAGTTCATACAGCTCATGAGGAATTGAACCCAGACCTAAGATTATTAGCTATATGTTGTGCCATGCCAGTTCTTTGTAATGATTTGCAATCTTCAGAAAGTCCCCGCATATCAGACAAGCTAAAAATACCCCATATTAAACAGTGCATAGCCTTGTCTTGTGTTGTTGTCAGCCTTGAAAAAATGTAAAAGAGGGAATCGATGACATTTCTAGATTTGCTGTGCTATTTCTCTCTCTTTGTATACTGTTTGCGTATGTTGATCTAATGTATCTTCACATCCCCTAGTGAACTCTTTGTCCTTTTTAAAAAGAGGATGTAACTTGCTGGTTCCAAATGATTCTTTTTTGCAGTCTTGGCTCTTGCGTTTTGAGGGTTTTTTTGGGGGGAAAGTGTTGTGGCTGAAAGGAAAAAGTTCTGGCAGATGTGCCTCTCCAAATGTAATTTCTCTGTTTACATTTTCGCAGATGGGAGCTCTGCTAAGCAAACTACTTGGGAAGGGGGACACCGCGTTCCCACATTGGTCCACTGGCTGGGGAAGATCCCAGCCAATGTGACGAGTCCTGTGCTGTTGAGGTAGGTGCGCAAAACACTTCCAGTTCCAGGGATGTTCATGATTGAATCCAGAACTATGGCAAGAATAACACTGGGAACAGCTGGATCATCTTCATATATATTTATCAGAAATGCTGAGAGCATGTGCTAGTGCTGAAGGGTGAAGGATCTGCAGTTTCTCAAGTTGTAGACAGAAATGCGCAAACATGGGGCCTCTTGTTTAGTGTCCATAGCATTGTGCAATCCTCTGTGCTCTTTAACCTCTCTCTTGGATCAATCTTACAGCTTCAGCAAATAAGGCAGACTTTGAAAAAAGAATAACATCCGATCATCAGGGTCAGCAGGTTCGAACATGTTGATCCCAGTACTTTCACAGAGTTAGTTGGCCTCCAGGATAAGACCAAATATGAAAGAGACCAAAAGTTCACTTTTGAGATGTGTGCCCAGATTTATTTACTTTTTTGTCGCGTCAGGAGTGACTTGAGAAACTGCAAGTTGCTTCTGGTGTGAGAGAATTGGCCATCTGCAAGGACGTTGCCCGGGGGATGTGTGGATGTTTTTTGTTTTTTTTTTTGATGTTTTACCATCCTTGTGGGAGGCTTCTCTCATGTTCCTGCATGAGGAGCTGGAGCTGATATAGGGAGCTTATCCGCGCTCTCCCCAGATTCGAACCTATGATCTGTCGGTCTTCAGTCCTGCCGGCACAGGGGTTTAACCCTCTCTGCCAAGATAAAGATTAAAAAATATCTGTCTCATTAGGACTGTAAGACCCTTTTTGACTGGGGCCCCTTCCACACAGCTGAATGAAATCCCATATTGGTTTTGAACTGGAATATATGGCAGTGTGGACTCAGATAACCCAGTTCAAAGCAGATATTATGGGATTTCTGCCTTGATATTCTGGGTTATATGGCTGTATGGAAGAGCCCTACAAAATCTCATGGAAGTTCTTAGATTTCATTAAATGGAAGGGCTTAGATTTCATTAAATCTGATTGAGATAGGCTCACAGTCATATTGAATTATGCCATTAATCCTTAACATCTAATTGGTTCTGTCATAAAAACATGGGACACCTGCAGCACATTTTGCTATAGTTTTTCAATGAATATCTCATAGGTTCTCAACCAATTCAGCATAGTTTGTGGCAGCTACAAAAACAAAGTTTCTGGAGCATTACAACTACTTTCAAAGTAAGTGCTGCACAATTAAGCAGGAAACAACATTTCCAAACCAGGAAAAGAATTTTTAAATATATTTTGTTGCATAGTATTAATTGGTAAGATAATCATAGCCAAACTGTAACATTTCTAACTGTCGTAGTAAAGGTAAAGATTTCCCCTGACATTTAAGTCTAGTCGTGTCTGACTCAGGGGGGTGGTGATCATCTCAATTTCTAAGCTGAAGAGTCGGTGTTGTCTGTAGACACATACTAGCTCATGTGGACAGCATGACTGTTACCTTCCAGCAGAAGCAGTACCTATTGCTCTACTCACATTTGCAGGTTTTTGAAATTTTAGGTTGGCAGAAGCTAAGGCTAACAGCAGGAGCTCACCCTGCTGCCCGGATTCAAACTGCTAACCTTTCAGTCAGCAAGTTCAGTGGTTTAACCTGCTGCGACACCAAGGGGCCTTACTGTCATACATCTTATAAAAATGCTGTCATGATCACTTTAAGTAATGTAGAGGCATTTTAATTGAGGAGATTGGTCTCCATTATTTTTTAATGTTTACTCTCTGGTTTGGACTGTAGTTATCTGCTATGTCTCATCTAAAAAATGGAAAGTTTAGCATATCCCTTCCTTCTCCGTGTCCTTGTCATCACAACAAATTATCTGTCTGTGCCCTCTTGAATATTATTTCATAATATATTGCAGAATGTCCCAGAGAGAAGGTGAAGGAGAAACCCAGAGTCTTTGTCTCAGCCATCTGGATGGCTGAAATCAATTATTCATTATGTTCTTTTCTTGGCTCATTGCGTAGGCTTGGGATAGGCCACAGTAGATTGTTTTTATCCCCAATATAACCCCGTCATCTAAGGGCCCTTCCACACCGTTCTGTATCTCAGAATATCAAGGCAGAAACTCCCACAATATCTGCTTTGAACTAGGTTTTCTGAGTCCACACTGCCATATAACCCAGTTCAAAACAGATAATGTGGGATTTTATTCAGCTGTGTGGAAGTGGCCTTAGAGATAAATGGTGATAGTCCTTGGCTTGTAGGGATTTGAACCTCGGTTTTTTGACTTAAAGTGATTTTCTCTGAGGCACCCATAGCCAATTACTCCAGCTCTTCATTCTCATTAGGGTTCACCAAAGAAAGGAGACAGAAGATATACCTGTAGAAACACTATCAAACACTATTATTCAAAACCAATAAGGGACAGTTGAAATTTTTGTCATGCCAGGTTGACTGTCAGGGATTAACTTTGAACAAGTTTGTGGATGAAAATATTATTTTCAGTTGTCTTAACCCATGTGTTTTCTGTAAAATAATCATATTGTTCACATTCATAAATTACATGATGGACGCATTTCCATCTATATAAATGCTTCACAAAATAGCATTTTGTTCCATCTGTGTGAAAGAAAAAGCTTTCCAATGCTCAACTAGGCGACATCTATATAAATAAAAACGTAATGTTCATTTGTGGGATTAACATAACTCAAAAACCACTGGACGAATTGACACCAAACTTGGACACTGTACACCTCTCAGCCCAACAAGTGACCATCACACATAAATACACTGAAAAACACAGAAGAAGAGAGTTAAAAAAGCCAAAAAATAAAAAATACATTACAGTGCATGTACAAAACCATACACACAGAGACATATACACACAAACACACATATATTTATTATTTATTTGCTTACAGTATTTATATCCCGCCCTTCTCACCCCGCAGGGGACTCAGGGCGGATTACAGTGTACATATACATGGCAAAAATCCTTCTGGTTTCCATCACCACTCCTGTCTTGCAGGAATTCTTGTCCCTAAGACCTGTCAGTGTTCTTGGTAGTATTAGGATTGTGTCACTTTTGGTGCAACTGAAATGTGGGGCAGAGAAATTGTATCATTTGACTTCATACTCTGAAGTCTCAGTACAGTTGATGATTCCAGCTTCACTCCATCTGTATCTAGGATGTGGACTGGGGCCTTGTTTTATCTTATTGCTCTCATACAGTGGTTGCCAACCTTATTATTCTATTTAGCATATATACTCAAGTATAAGCCGACCCGAATTTAAGCCGAGGCACTTAATTTTATCACAAAAAACTGGGAAAAGGTATTGACTTGAGCATAAGCCGAGGATGGGAAATGCAGTATCTACTGGTAAATTTCAAAATAAAAATAGGTACCAATTAATTGAGGCATCAGTAGATTAAATATTTACATAAAATTGTAATTTAAGATAAGACTGCCCAAATATACTACCTACTAACCCAAGGAATGACCATCACTCAAAAAATTGATTTTGTCATTTGGGAGTTGTAGTTGCTGGGATTTATAGTATACCTACAATCAAAGAGCATTCTGAACCTCACCAATGATGGAATTGAACCAAATGTGGCACACAGGACTCCCATGACGAACAGAAAACCCTGGAAGGGTTTGGTGGCCATTGACCTTGAGTTTGGGAGTTGTAGTTCACCTACATCCAGAGATCACTGTGGACTCAAACAATGATGGATCTGGACCAAACTTGGCACTAATATTCCATATTCCCAAATATGAACACAGATGGAGTTTGGGGAAAATAGACCTTGACATTTGGGAGTTGTAGTTACTGGGATATAGAGTTCACCTACAATCAAAGAGTATTCTGAACTCCACCAATGATGGAATTGAACCAAACTTGGCACACAGAACCCCCTGTGACCAACAGAAAATACTTAAGGCCATCCAGTCCAACTCCTTTTACCAGGGCAAGAAAACTTGATCAAAGCCCTCCTGACAAAGAGCCATCCAGCCATAGATATAGATATGTATGATTCACACACAGAGAGATATAGTATCATAGATTTGAAAGGGACCCCTAAAGAAGGACAATAATATGTTCCATGTTCCAGAGTAGGCAAACCAGACAACCTCTACATCAACACAGACAAAAAAAACAAGAAATACTGTTTACCTACAAGCATAAAAAATACATATATTAGAAACCATCACTTTATCATTACTTTATTTTCGAGATCACCAGACTGGGCCACAGCAACTCCTGGCAGGGGACAGCTAGTAATAGAGTAAAATTATAAATGTAATAAAAATAATAACAGAGGAAAATAATAAATAACTTTGACTCGAGTATAAGCCAAGGGGGACATTTTCAGCCTAAAAAAAGGGCTGAAAAACTAGGCTTATACTCGAGTATATACAGTATTTACACCCCGCATTAACTCCCCCAAAGGGGACTCAAAGTGGCTTGACATAAAAGCATCCGTATAGCCATTTAAATATATATAAATAAACGAACATTAAAACAGGTTTAAATATAAATAGTGTTAAAATATTCCCAATTAAAAATCATTAAAGCACATTTCTTTGGTCCTCTAGTTGTTTTAGATTTTAACTCCCAGAAATCCCAGCCATCTTACCAGCCATTAGGAACTGAGAGAGTTGAAGTCCAAAACACCTGGAGGACCAAAGATTGGGAATGACTGCTCTAGTATAATGCCAGCGGTCTTTAGCCCAAGATGGACCACAAGCATAGGAGAGACAGAAAGAGAGAGGGAGGGAGGGAGATAGGAAACTCTGGCTTTCTCCTTGGGTGTAAGAAGGCATGAGGCATGGGCTCTGCACTCAGTATAGTGTCCCATTCTCATATCCGACAAAGATATTCACATCCTTGAAGATGTCTCTAATTATATCTGTAGCCATCCACGTCCCCTAGCAGTTAAGCCAAGGATTGACCCAAGGGTTTCCATGGCCCAGTTTCTCTATGAGATGAAATGTCTCTTAAAATATTGATGTGGTGCCAGTTTTATACATGCTCTGGCGCTTCTTTGAGTTCCATACATATCTAGACACACATAAAAGTGTATATATAAATCATCTCAACTCTAGAAAAACACCCATAGGAGAGATAGTAAAATATAAGGATTTAAAGTGTGATCCCTTTATCTACAGACTCAATATCAACAGTTTCATTTACCCACCCTCCAGAAAATATCCCCCCACATAAGCGTTTCTGGGTCTCTCCCAAGTCCTTCAGCTGTTCAGTGGTATGCTCCTGGCCCAAGCACACCATACAATAACTTAGACAGAAATGTCTTTCAGCACTATTCTGTGCTATGCTACTGGTCCAAAAATAGTCAAACTATAGGGTTCGCTATTTTCTGTGCTTTCAGATGTCATCAGGAATGGTCTTGAAATGTATCTTCTGTGGATACTGGTATATTAACCATGGTCGAGACCCTTTGTATCTTTAACCTGTAGGTAGCAAAAGTGTAACACATTGTCACCACTCACAATTTTTCTTTTCTTTCAGAAATTAATATGGTATCTTTAAGGGTAAAAAAAACCCCTCTCTTGAAATTTCTTCTGAACCAAAAAACAAATGAAAGTAAATTTAAGCTGTTAATTTAAAAATAATCACTGATCATATCAAGCCGTTTAAATTACTGCCCTGGGCAAAGGAGGAGGCAACATCTAGATAAGGAAATTAGCACAGCCAGCTGCATTAAAAAAAGATTGTGCCATACTGGCATAGCTGGCTGCCTGATAGCATATTTATGGAAGAGTTACAAAGCATGTAGTGTGCAAAAACAGTGCATATTTGGCTAAGAGGCCAATAGTTGCTTTGGAAATATTAACAAGAGTTTTATTGTTGATTGCTTGTTTTTGGCAAGTGAAAAGGAATCCTATCATTCCTTAAAGGTGGCTTGGCCTCATGTAAGCTACCCCGAATCCCCTTGGGGAGATGGTGGCGGGGTACAAATAAAATTATTATTATTATTATTATTATTATTATTATTATTATTATTATTATTATTATTGGTTTCTGTAGCAATGAAACTACACCAGACTCTGCATGAAGCAGAGGGGGATATAGGGGGACTTTGGACTGTTGAAGTATATTGTGAAATGATAGTATATAACTACCATTGAAGTAAGAAGATTTGCATATGCAGTCTTTGAAAAATTGGGACCTGCTGAAAATGATGAATGAAGTAACAAAAGCCAATCATAAATACGGATGTGTAATACTATAATTGACCTGCGGACAACAACTGCCTCAGAGTAGTTGAGTCGTCTAGAGTGGGGCTTCTTAAACTGTGGGCAAGAAGGATTCTGAATACTACCAATTTGTACAAATCTGTTAGCAATGATGGGCAGCGTTTACAGTGGACTCTGCAGAAAATGCTTCAGCTGTACTTCATAAAAAGGAAAATCGCTTTGTTTAGCAAGCCATGCACATGCTGTTTGAGTCAGTAAATGTTTGATTTGTAAACCTGTTTTATATACCGATATATCTGGTGTTATGTAAAAACAAAATAGGTGAAAAGGGTTCATGAGCAGAAAAAGCAGAAATCCTGGTCTAGATTATATACAATGGGTTTTTGTTGTTTTTTTTGTCGTGTCAGGAGCAACCTGAGAAACTGCAAGTCGCTTCTGGTGTGAGAGAATTGGCCGTCTGCAAGGACGTTGCCCAGGTGACTCCCGGATGATTTGATGTTTTATCATCCTTGTGGGAGGCTTCTCTCATGTCCCCACATGAGGAACTGGAGCTGATAGAGGGAGCTCATCCACCTCTCCCCGGATTCGAACCTGTGACCTGCCGGCACAGGGGTCCTGCTGGCACAGGGGTTTAACCCACTGCACCACCGGGGGCTCCTTGAGTTGCATTGGTGCAATGAGTTGCATTGGTGATGACACAAGTCAATGGATTGAGGGCCAACCAAAGATGTCTTTTAAGTTCTCTTCTTTGTTCATTTGTCTGTATGCTGTTGTTGTTTAAGTCATAGCCTTTGGGTAGCCTTGAGCAACCTCACAACTGTGGAGGTGAAGAAGAAAAACTTAACTCCTGCGGATGGTCCCTGAAAACCTCACTTGCTGAAAGCTTCCCCTTACATTGCAAGGGAAGCTTGGGTAATCCATCTTTGGGTTCACTACCTTCAAAAATGATCTCAATAGTGAACTGAAATGGGCTGTCTTCCTTCTGTCTTTCTTTCTTTCTTTCTTTCTTTCTTTCTTTCTTTCTTTCTTTCTTTCTTTCTTTCTTTCTTTCTTTGAGACTGTGACATGATTATTTTATTTATTTTTTGGTTAATTTAGATTTTGCCTTTTCCCCCTGGACAGGAATCAAGACCTGTCCAGGGAGTGACCTTGATGTCCTTTCAATGTCAGATGAAGTTATTTTTGTGTGTGGCATACAGATATTTCATGATGTTTTTTCATTCCTGTTTTGTTCTGCCTGGATATTTGCTTTACTGGTCCAGAAACATGCCCAACCAGGCACAAAAAATTGAGTTCTCAGGATTTGCTGCTGCAGTTTTCCAGTTTTATCTCACTGCAAAGTTGAAGCTCCTCATTCTCTCTCTGTGTGTGAGAGAGGTCTAGGGCACCCAAGGCTGGTCAGTGTCAACTGTTATCCAGATATCTAACTAAGGAGAGAGTGCTTGTGCCTTCTTCCCTTGAGATAATTTTTTTATCCATCTTCTATTCCACGAGGTTGGAAAAGCCTCTTCCTTACAAAATCTGCCACACCAAGCTGCTTTGCTTAATAGCATTTGATGATCAGCGCTTCTGAAGCTTTTATAATTTTGCTGCACATTAGAAAAGTAGGGCAGTAAATTAGGTCAACCCAAGGTATAATGAAGAAATTGCACCATCATTTGCGGCTAAGTTTCTTGGCAAAACTCTGTGGATTGAGCAATATCCTTCTATGAATTTGTGTGTGTGTAGGTGTGCGTGTAGGTGTTTTGCTTCGGAGTTCTGGTTTACTGCATAGGGAAGCAGTATCATCATCTATGGACAAAACTGGGGAAAGGGAAAAGATTTTCCTTATCGTGGCACCATCTGGAATACTTGCACTTACTTGCCATTTGGTTTTGTTGCTACATTGGAGTTTGTGCAATATCCATTGCTGCTGTAGGATTGAAGCAATGCAGTGCACACAGGGCAAACACTTCCTGTATGTAGGCTTTCCCAAAGGACACTGATCTAAGCAGGAATACGTGTATGTGTGTGTGTATACATATATCTATATATCTATATTTATATATTACATAAATACACACACACATACACACATAAACACACATGTATTAACTCGAGTCTAATCTAATGCACAACTCCATTCTCAAAACCCTGAAACCCAAAAAAGTTTTTGCTGACGAATGTAATACGGAGCTGCAAAAGGTGCACTCTTCATAATATGGCCATCACCATTTCTGCCTGCTTAGAATGCATGTTGACACACAGAAGCTTCCGATAATCTATATAAATAAAAAAGTAATGTTCGTTTGTGGGATTAACATAACTCAAAAACCACTGGACGAATTGCTGCCAAATTTGGCCACAAGACACCTACTAATCCAAGGAACAACCATCACTCAAAAATTGATTTTGTCATTTGGGAGTTGTAGTTGCTGGGATTTATAGTTAACCTACAATCATAGAGCATTCTGAACTCCACCAATGATGGAATTGAACCTAATGTGCCACACAGAACTCCCATGACCAACAGAAAATACTAGAAGGGTTTGGTGGGCATTGATCTTGAGTTCGGGAGTTGTAGTTCACCTACATCCAGACAGCACTGATGACTCAAATAATGATGGATCTGGACCAAACTTGGCATGAATACTTAATATGCCCAAATATGAACACAGATGGAGTTTGAGGGAAATAGAGCTTGATATTTGGGAGTTGTATTTTCTGGGATTTATAGTTCACCTATAATTTATAGTTCACCTACAAGAGCATTATGAACCCCACCAACGATGGAATTGGGGCAAACCCTCCACACAGAACCCCCATGACCAACAGAAAATACTTAAGGCCATCCAGTCCAACTCCCTTCACCGGGGCAAGAAAACGTAATCAAAGCCTTCCTGACAAAGAGCCATCCAGCTATAGATATAGATAGATACATATCATTCACACACAGAGAGATATAGTATCATAGACTCTTAAAGAAGGGCAATGATATGTTGCATGTTCCAGAGTAGGCAAACCAGACAATCTCCACATCAACACTGACAAAGAAACAACAAGAAATACGGTTTACCCACAAGCATAAAAAATTACATATATTAGAAATTCACACCTTCTCATTATTTTCCAGATCACCAGACTGGGCCACAGCAACGCGTGCCCAGGGACGGCTAGTGGAAAATAAAACCTTGGGGTTCATCTATGCATTGGAATGAATCCTCTTTAACTGCCTTGGTTCAATGCTATGGAGTCATGGGGGGGGGGGGGGTTGTTTTGCAAGGCCCTGAGCCTCCTCTGCCAAAGACTACGGATGCCTCACCAAACTAGAAATCCCAGAATTACATAGTTGAGTGCTGCCAATTAAATTTGAGGTGATGCTCCTCAAATAGCCCTTTTGCTTTGGCTTAGCACTAAGAATACATTATTAGGCAAATCTAATGTACACCCTAATTTTGGCAAGGTGGTTTAGCCAAAAAAGGTGCTACATTCAAGTAAATACAGTATGTATATGCTGTATCTATATGTGTGTGTGTGTATACACACAAACACATACAACACATACATTTTATTGTTGTTGCTTGCCTTTAAGTTGTTTCTGACTTATGATGACCCTGTTGGGGGATTGTCTGATGATGACCTATTTTTGGAAATACTTCTCTAGTAACACAGTACAGCTAGGTTATATAAGGCTATGACCTATTGCTCTCATTGCAGACCCACTTGATACAAAGATAACGGCTCTTTCATCCCTTATTTCCCAAGGCAAAGTGGAACTGGTACTGTGGTTTGCTTTCGATGTTCAAGAAGAACTATATTGTTTTGAATGATTATGTTGTTTAAATATGAATTCACTAGCACAACGAGATTTTGATACCATTTGGCTATCCAACTACCCTGCCAATATTCAAGGTTTGCAGCTTAAATTATAAGACTTTGGCTGAATTTATAATGCCCTATATCCCAGGATCAGATCCAAGATCTGCTTTGAACTGAATTATATGAATCTCCACTGCGAGATAAGCAGATAATCAGGGATGTAGGTCCAGCTTTGATTCCTTTCATTGCGTTAAAGAAACTATGTTAAGAATAACAGCAATCAAAATAAAAAAGATAGCACAACCTATAAAACACATCAAAAACAGACAAGAGTTGTGAGAGTTATGGACTTTTCAGATCTTTCCTATTGAAGGCAAACGTCCGCCATGTGTAGACTATGACTTTGAGAAAATATGAAAACAATCCACATGAAAGGAATCTAGGAGTCTAGCGGCCCTTCTGTGCAGGCATATAACCCAGGATATCAAGACAGATAATCAACAATAGCTGCTTTGAACTGGATTATCTGAGTCCATACTGCCATATCATCCAGTTCAGAGTGGATTTTATCTGTGTGGAAGAGACCCAGGAGTCTTTGTAGGCCACAAGCTGAACATGAGCCAATAGGCATGGGTGGTCCATGCCTTCGTCACCTCTAAATTGGACTACTGTAATGTGCTCTACGTGGGGCTGCCCTTGAAAACGGCTCGGAAATTTCAACTAGTCCAACGGGCGGCGGCCAGGTTGTTAACTGGTGCTCCTTACAGAGAGAGGTCAACCCTCCTGTTTAAGGAACTCCATTGGCTGCCATTCATTTTCCGGTCCCAATTCAAGGTGCAGGTGCTCACTTACAAAGCCCTAAACGATTTGGACCCGCCTACCTGCGTGACCGCATCTCCGTATATGAACCCACACGATCCCTCCATTTATCTAGAGAGGCCCTGCTCATGATCTCACCTGCGTCGCAAGCGCGTTTGGTGGGGACGAGGGACAGGGCTTTCTCTGTGGTGGCCCCCCGACTCTGGAACACTCTCTCCCCAAGGACATCAGACAAGCCCCAACATTGACAGTCTTTAGGAAGAGCTTGAAGACCTGGCTGTTCCAGTGTGCCTTTCCAGAATAGGAAACTCTCAGTATCATGTCCCAAACGCACTTTATTAGAGATTTAAGATTGTCTGCACACCGCACCTACCCTGAAATCCTTACATTTCACCTGTCATGTCCAGCACTTTTAATTTTAGTCATTACATTAGTTTTAAATGCGTCATGATGTATTGTTTTAATGTTTCTATTGTTACTGCTTTAATGTTTATTGATTTGTTTTATGAGTTTCAGTGTTGTATTGGTTATGCTGTTGTTTTATTGAGGGCCTTGGCCTTTGTAAGCTGCACCGAGTCCTTCGGGAGATGTTAGCGGGGTACAAATAAAGTTAATAATAATAATAATAATAATAATAATAATAATAATAGTGTGATGCAACAGCTAAAAGTACTAATGTGATTCTAGGCTGCATCAATAGGAGTACAGTGTTGAGATTGAGAGAAGTGGTGTTGTTGTTTATTCGTTCAGTCACTTCCAACTCTTCATGACCTCATGGACCAGCCCACGCCAGAGCTCCCTGTCGGCCGTGGCCACCCCCAGCTCCTCCAAGGTCAAGCCAGTCACTGCAAGGATACCATCCATAGATCTTGCCCTTGCTCAGCCCCTCTTCCCTTTTCCTTCCATTTACCCCAACATCATTATCTTCTCTAAGCGTTCCTGTCTTCTCATTATGTGGCCAAAGTACTTTATCTTTGCCTCTCATATCCTTTCCTCCAGTGAGCAGTCGAGCTTTATTTCCTCGAGTATTGACTGGTTTGATTTTCTCACGGTGCAAGACACTCTCAGAAATTTCCTTCAACACCACAGTTCAAAAATGTCTATTTTCCTTCGCTCAGCCTTCCTTATGGTCCAGCTCTTGCATCCATAGGTTACTATGGGGAATACAATTGGAGGGAAGTATTCTGTTTTGGTCAGATATCATCTGGAATAACACTGTTTCCAGTTCTGGGCACCACCATTCAAGAAGGATAGCGACAAGATGGAAAGTGTACAAAGGAGGATAACCAAAATGGCAGTAAGATAACCAAACTCTTGGAGCAGGAAGTTGGAAACTAAGCTTTTCTGTCACTCACTCAAACTGTCAATGTAATTGATTCATACATTTCACTTACAGACACAGAGTTCCATTCTTAAATATATTGCTAAGTAGTCTGTGCTAATAAGCCTTGACCACATCCTATAGCAACAAATCTCATTAATTAAGTGTTTCAGGAAATGCTTCCTTTTATCATTTGTAACAGCCTGCAATCAGTTTCGCTATGTGATGCCTGTATCTGGCTTTACATCATATGGAATAATTTCATTCCCTTCAAAGCCTTCATAATTTTGCAGACCTGTCACATGTCCTCAACCAATCTCCCTTCTTCCCTGTAACTTAAAATAAAGGTTTCCTGCCTCCTTTCCCTATAATAAATGTGCTTTATCCATGGGGGGAAGAGGAAATTAAGTTATGCTTTTTAATGCCGTAACTTGCACTTTTAATTCTACATTATGATAATGTAGAGAGATGGTGTTATGTAGAAACTTGGCTTATCTGTTCAACCATCTATTATGATTCTGTGAAATTGGAATAGTAGGGGTAACTATTAATCCGGTTATTTATTTATTTCTCGTGTCAGGGCAGCCAGTCAATTATATTACATTTCTAACAGAACAAAGCAAACAAACAGAGAAAATACAAAATGTGTGAGTTTGGTAGTTGACTAAATGTCCTCTGACCAGTATCTGGCCACTTGGAGTGCTTCTGGTGTTGCTGCAAGAAGGTCCTCCATTGTGCATGTGGCAGGGCTCAGGTTGCATTGCAGCAGGTGGTCTGTGGTTGGCCAGTTATGGCGTGTGACCACTGTAAGGGATATTGATCTTTTAGAATTAACAGGCTGTATGTAAATACCAGAGACATTCTGCCATTTTTCTTCCATCCCTCCCTCCTTTATTTACTTTCCAAATGCTTCTGGTCAGAGGAAACACATTCACTGGCCATTCAGGCAAATAAAATAAAATCCACACAACAGTGGCTACCTCTGTTGGCCAACCAAAATGTATTTGACACATCATTCAAGTTTTTGAAGCTCAATTGGCATCTTTGTGCCCTCATAGTGCCAGCTACAAAAGCTTACAAACCAGGAAACAGTACTTTATGGTAGTATATTTTTCCCAAAAGGTACTAGATCCCATCTGAATTTGGAAGTGAAGCAGCGTCAGCCCTGGTTAATACTTAGATGGGAAATTGCCAATGAATACAGGTGCTATAGTTTATATTGCAGAGGAAAGAACTGGCAAACCACCTTCTTTAAGAATACCCTATGAAATCCATGCGGCCACATCACATATACGAGGGTTATCCAGAAAATAAGGTTACAAGGCATGTAGTTCTTGTGGGGAATTATCTTGGGGGGAGTTGGTATCACTATCATGTAGTGGGAAGCCAGCGGAAGTGAACGAGCAGTGCCAGTCGTCAGTAGCTCATCAACTGGTATTGTGGTGAAGGTTAGAGATGAGTGTCCTCATTCCATTTCCCTCCCAGTGCAAAGTTTCCAGACAGCCCCTCTTTCCCAGGATCTGCTCCCAGGTTTTCTGCTTTAAACTGGATTATATGAGTCCCCACTGCCAGATAATCTGGGATAAGATCCAGGGTAGAGGGGCTGTCTGGAAGGGCCCTTAGACACACTGTTTGGGTTTACTGAACATCTTTTGAATGCAGACCAGCAACAACTGGATCTTCTTGTTTTGTCTATGTGGGACAATAGCCTGCATGAGGTAGTCCTAGCAGCTATGCTTCTACTATTTTGAGTTGTACAGGAATTTTACGTGTCTCAGTTGAAGAACTTGGGTACAATATCTATTCTTTTTAAGACCTTTTCAGTGCAGTTTTTCCTGTCTTGTCTCATAAGCAGCCTTTCATGAATTAACTGAATGGGAGAAAATTAAGACACTTCTGTTTCACACAGCTGCCAATGCTTCTTTTAGCAGACTAGTGCTATTCTTTGTCTCCCTTGCCAACATTTTTTTTTGTTGAACTGGAAAATCTCTTCTGGTTTTTACTTCTGTTCCTCGGTTCTAATAGTTATTTGTGTATTTTCATTACTTCTGTGTCATTTTTAGGAGAGCCTCCAAAGCACTTTCCATCAAAATTATGTCAAATAACATAATGATTAAAAAAAACAACAACCCCAAAACGAGAACAGTAGGTTACATCGTATGCAGCGGGAGAACAGGAATGCTCACACTAGGGGAATTTCCTGACCTTTTCTTCCCACAACAGCTCCATGGGAGATGTTCAAGAAAGGTTTGGCACGTGGAGACGGTGGTTGCAGAAGGGGAGGAAAATTGGGCAGGGAAGTTTGCATGGGTTTTTTGTGTGTGTCAGGAGTGACTTGAGAAACTGCAAGTCACTTCTGGTGTGAACGAATTGGCTGCCTGCAAGGACGTTGCCCAGGGGATGCCCGGATGTTTGATGTTTTACCATCCCCGTGGGAGGCTTCTCTCATGTCCCCACATGGGGAGCTGGAGATGACAGAGGAAGCTCAACTCGCTCTCCCCAGATTCGAACCACTGACCTGTCGGTCAGCAGTCCTGCTGGCACAGAGTTTAACCCAGTGCATCACCTGTTTGCATAGGTAAGGATGTGGGACACATGTAGAGGTCCAGATAGGAGATGGCTTCTGACCTCAGTAGTCCCAAGCATGAGTCTCAATTAAAAGTCATTATAAATTGTACAATGATGATGATGATGATGATAAATTTTATTTTTAAACTATCCTATCTCCCCCGGGGGACCTAGGGTGGTTTACACATACAAATATTCAATGCCCGGCATATACCAAAACATTACAACAATAAACATAATATGGAAAATAACAGCATTGTACCTATCAAATGAAATTAAATATCAAAATAAAAACATAGAACAACTAATCACTGAACAAGTACATTTAAAAGCATGGCCAACAATAAAGCATCTAACATAATCATCACAGTTAAACATTGGGTAAGCATTTGACTATTAGTTGTTCTCAACGCACGAAAATGGCCACTAAGTACAGATAGGACAGCCTACCAGTTAGAATAGCTGGCTTCTAAGAATCTACCCAGAAGTTTGTTTGTTTATTTATTTATTTAAAACATTTATATTCTGCCCTTCTCACCCCAAAGGGGACTCAGGGCGGAGCACAGCATATACACGGCAAACATTCAATGCCGAGACACACATTCGCATACACATACATAAATATTAAAAACATTTATCAAAATATTAAAATACACCATTTCAAACCGTCCTAGTCATCCGCATCAAGTCTAATTGGCCTGATCATCTTTCCTATTGCTGCTTTATTGCCCTGTCCCGAAAGCTTGGTCCCACAGCCAAGGACAGGAGAGAGGGGGCTGACCTGATCTCACTAGGAAGGGAGTTCCATAGCCGGGGAGCGATCACCGAGAAGGCCCTGTCTCTCGTCCTCACCAATCGTGCCTGTGACAATGGCGGGACAGAAAGCAGGGTCTCCCCACGATGGTTCATAGGGGGAGATGCGTTCGGACAAGTAATATGGGCCAGGGCCGTTTACGACTTTATAGGCCAAAGCCAGCACTTTGAATAGTGCCTGGTAGCAAACTGGCAGCCAGTGGAGCTGGTGTAACATGGGAGTTGTATGCTTCCTGTATGCTGCCCAAGTTATTAACCTGGCTGCCTCTCGTTGGACTAGTTGAAGATTCCAAGCAGTCTTCAAAGGCAACTCCACGTAGAGTGCGTTGCAGTAGTCTATCCTAGATGTAACGAGAGTGTGGACCACCATGGCCAAGTATAACTTCCCAAGGTATGGGCGCAGCTGGCGCACAAGTTTTAATTGTGCGAACGCTCCCCTGGCCACCACTGCAACCTGGGATTCCAGGCTCAGTGATGAATCCAGGAGAACTCCCAAGCTGTGAACCTGTGCCTTCAAGGGGAGTGTGACCCCATCCAGCACAGGTTGCGACCCTATACCCTGTTTGACCTTGCGACTGACCAGGAGGACCTCTGTCTTGTCTGGATTCAACTCCAATTTGCTTGCCCTCATCCAGACCGTCACAGCGGCCAGGCACCGGTTCAGGACTTGGACAGCCTCCTTAGCATCTGGTGGAAATGAGTGATAGATTTGGACGTCATCAGCGTACAGATGGCATCGAACTCCAAAACTCCGGATGATCTCACCCAGCAGCTTCATGTAGATGTTAAACAACATGGGGGACAATACTGAGCCCTGCGGGAGTTCGTATGGGACAGACCAGCCATTCAGATAACCTGCACACAGACCACTGTAGTCATATACACTGGATGAGAATGACTATGGATTGAAGTAGCTTTCTGTTGGAGGTCTGTAGAGTGCAATGACAATGGTGCAATGGGTTGCTGTGAGTCCCCCCCCCCCTTGGGCTGTATGGCCATGTTCCAGCAGCATTCTCTTCTAACGTTTCTGTGGCTGGCATGTTCAGGTGTTCAATGATGCACTTCAGGAAGATGGCTTTATAAATCAAAATCACCATGGCACGGTCAAATAAGCATGCCAAAGGCACCAGAATAATTCCGTCAGATGTCATGATGTCTCCATGTTTTTCAGTAATGGGAAAGTACTAGTATGCCAGTGTTTTTTTTAAACACACCACTTAACGTTCTATGGAAATGTGGTTTCGCTGATCCACTCTACAGAGATGTTCCCAGAAGCCTGAGTGGAAAATGAGAGTGGCACTGAGTTGTCCCCCAGGCAGTTCCTACCAAAAGTCCTGTCAGCATTTCCACCCTAGTTTTCTGATTTCTGGGGCTTAAGGCCATGTCACAAAACACATGAGTGTTATATGATCATTTCCTTGATTATACAACAGGCCATGTGGCGCATTGGGAGTGACTGGGTGGGTGCTCCGATCTGTACAACAGCAAGCTTCATAAAGAAGTGAATAAAGGTGGGGAGAGCGTAAGATCCATCCAAGCAAGCTTGTAATTCTTGTCCCAGTGCCAAATGACCTATGAATCTGAATTGATATAGCTGGCTTCCTGCCATAAATGCACACCAAAGCTAAGCACCTGGAAATGTTCTTGTAAATCAAAGGCTCCAGGCTGGCCGTAGAGCAAGGGAAATTCCTGGACTCCAGGGAAGCAGAAGGAGAAGGAGAGCAGGAATCCTTTGTACTTTTCAAGAGCCAGGAAAATTTACCCTTTGGACTTTCAATCCTCAAACCAGCAGAATGGTGGTGCTGTGGGGGTTCTGGGAGTTGTAGTTTGAGAAGTACCGTATATTCTGGCATATATGACGACTGGGCGTATAAGTTGGGGGTCGTCTTATACGCACAGAATTTCAGATGGGATACATACTCTTTTCCTACATTTTAAGCACTAGTGAGATAAAGCATTCAGTTTTTTATGGATGTCATTGATAAATAGTGGATTGTATTGTCGAAGGCTTTCATGGCTGGAATCACTAGGTTCTTGTAGGTTTTTTCGGGCTATAGGGCCATGTTCTAGAGGCATAGGGCCATGTTCTAGAGGCATGCCTCTAGAACATGGCCCTATAGCCCGAAAAAACCCATAAAATAGTGGATTATTCATGTTTCGTGAGTGCATCTGCTTCATCACTTATGGCACCATTGAAATGGTCTGCCATTGGTTTGAAGTCATTGCTGTTGAGTTTCTTCCCTGTCTCTTCTCTCAACTTACCTGTCCGAACATATCTCCCCTTATGAACCATTGAGGACCTTAAGATCATCTGGGGAGGCCCTGCTCTCGGTCCTGCCTTCATCACAAGTACATTTGGCAGGGACAAGAGACAGGGCCTTCTCAGTGGTGGCCCCTCAGCTTTGAAACACCCTGCCTAAGGAGATCAGATCTGCACCTTCCCTCTTAACGTTTCGGAGGCAAGTTAAAACATGGCTGTTTGAGCAAGCGTTTACAAATGCAGAGTAGTTAATATAGGAAATCGAATTTACTTAACAATGCTTGATAATGAGGAGATGCTAATGATGTTTTTATTGCTTTTGTGGTGTTTTATACTATTAATGTTTTAATTGGTATTATGTTTTTATGTATACTGATTTGTTGGAAACCGCTTTGAGTCGCCAATTGGCTGAGAAAGGCAGTATACAAATAAAGTAAATAAAAACAAACAAACAAATAAATAAATAAATTCAGGACCAGCAAGAAAAGGAGGCTAAAGAAGAATTTTGT
This sequence comes from Anolis sagrei ordinatus, assembly GCF_025583915.1. Taxonomy (NCBI): domain Eukaryota; kingdom Metazoa; phylum Chordata; class Lepidosauria; order Squamata; family Anolidae; genus Anolis; species Anolis sagrei. The sequence goes on along the minus strand of NW_026845477.1, from coordinate 125,232,168 downwards.
GGGTTACAAGGGAAAATGCCATGACAAAGCAGAACAAGCACAGCTTTCTCTAGTGCCACAAATCTTGCCGACAAAAGGAAAGTTCTAGTTACATTTGGTAAAGTCTAGCCCTCCCCAAAGCTAGCAGAAACCTCTTTGACTGCTAGACCTGTCTATCTGGCACAGGATAAATCATCTCTATATATTGCATGCCAACTTTCCAGACTAGTCATCTGAGAACAAACCATAAATATAGCAAGGCATATGGTTCCAGAGAGCAGATCAAGTTCCTGGCCATACTGCTATCCTATGCAGAGAATGGAAGGCCCTGCCAGAAAGAAATAATGTATTTTGCTTTGTTGCTCTCATATCATATTGGGTTTATTTGTTTGACTGATCGATGGATTGGTCGATCAGTCATCAGACCTCTAAAATGTGTGAATTTAGGATCTCTGGCTGAAAATGACAAATGCCTCTGAAATTAAAACATGATGTTACCTTACAGTTTTGTAAACCTCTGCTCCCATTCAGCGTTGTATGTAATTTATGCCTGTCCTGAACTTTTTATCAACGGTGCAGACTTTGGACAGCCTGTTTCTGAAAAGCTCAGTAATGCATTCTGCTGTTATTTCCTTAAGCAGATTAGCTTTTGCAAAATGGATGCATGCTCATTAAAATGTGCTACTTAGTGTGTTTGTGAACCATTTCAAGCCTCTTTTATGCAAAGCTGTGACTCAAGACCCAGGAAGTGTTTTATTTGGCAGATTAAAGTTTTAGTCAGTGATTTTAATAATCACGGAGTATATATTTACCCGTATATTCCGGCATAAGCGTATAAGATGACCCCCAACTTTTCCAGTTAAAATATAGAGTTTGAGATATACTTGCCGTATAAGACTACCCCTCTTCCAACACACACCAAATAAAAATCTTAAAAGCATCAGATTTGATGTCAATATGGTAATTTTCCTATTACTGTACTTCCTTCTCTGCCTCTCAGATCTCGCACATGCGCACTTGCACCGCTTCACTGCAGTCTTCAGGAGCGAGATCTGAGAGGCAGAGGAGGAGGTTCAGTAATAGGATACAAGTTTGGGCCAAATAGGTAAAAGAGGTGTGTTTTTCTGGACCCAGAGCCACTCTATCTCTTTTTTCCATACCCCAGATGCCTGCAGCTTGCTCTGCCCTTCACTTACACCTTCCCGATGAGGCGCCCCTTCACCTCACCATCGGGACCACATTAAGTCCACGAATCCTGATGAATGGATTTTCTTCTACCGTACTTGTACAGCGTCACCCTTAATGCTTTCATACATACAGCAGGGATGAGGCCACTGCCATTTTTGAGCTCCCCCCACAATATGTGGCAACCACAGATTCTCCAATCCGGATTGGAAGTTTCACTCACTCCCTCACATCCCTTCACAAAACTAATCCACCAGAAAATGTATTAATGACAAATCAAGTCCTTGAAACCAGACATCAAGTCAGTATGCAAACTGTTCATATGTCATTTCATAGTTTGACTTGCATGCAGGATTTGAATTCATTTCAATAATTTGGAGGTGTTTGAAAATATAAATAGACAAAGAATAGGGACAGAGCTGGCTAAAATCCACCAATTGCAGTTTAGGAAGTGCTATGAAGATGACAATGGGTGAAAAACAGATAAACAAAATGCAGATTATCTGTTTAGGAGAACAGATAAAATTTGGCTTTGATAAAAAATAGCATGTGGATTTGACAGAGACAGATTTTTGATTTCACATAGACAGGACAGTTAGAGAACTGGATTCCCATCTACAGTGCCATATAATCCATTTTCTGAATCCAGATTTATTTATTTATTGTGTCAGAAGCGAATGGAGAATACAGTTATAATGTATAGACAAACCAGAAACAAAAACTTGGTATTATGCTAAATTTCTTTTGACCAGGAGCTGGTCACTTGGAGTGCCTCTGGTGTGGCTGTAAGAAGGTCCTCCACGGTGCACGTGGCAGGGCTCAGATTGCATTAGAGTAGGTAGTTTGTGGTTTGCTCTTTTCCACACCCGCATGTTGTGGACTCCACTTTATAGCCCCATGTCTTAAGGTTGGCTCTGCATCTCGTGGTTCCAAAACACAGTCTGTTCATTGCCTTCCAAGTTGCCCAGTCTTCTGTGTGCCCGGGTGGAAATTTCTCATCTGGTATCAGCCACTGATTTAGGTTCCAGGTTTTAACCTGCCACTTTTGGACTCTCACTTGCTGAGGTGTTCCTTCGAATCCTGATTATCTGCTTTGAAGTGGATTATATGGCAGTGTAGACTCATAATCCGGGTCAAACAGATCATCTAGATTCAGAAACTGGATTATATGGTAGTGTAGATCCAGCCTGACTCTATTCTGGGGAATTATGGCAGAATAGATTGTTCAATAGTTAATGCCTTATATTACTGTATTTTAATAAAACTACTTTTGTATTGTCAAAGGCTTTAATGGCTGGAATCACTTGGTTGTTGTAGGTTTTTTCGGGCTATATGGCCATGTTCTAGAGGCATTCTTTCCTGACATTTTGCCTGCATCTATGGCAAGCATCCTCAGAGGTAGTGAGGATGCTTGCCATAGATGCAGGTAAAACATCAGGAGAGAATGCCTCTAGAACATGGTCATATAGCCCGAAAAAGCTACAACAACCCAAAACTACTTTTGTTATTATTTTATAAAACTGTATCCAGTTGTCTTTATTAAGCCTGATAAGGAGTCAGACCATGTGTGCCATAAGGAATCTACATGGTCCTACTTTAAGAGGCCACTTTGAGGCCTAGAAAGAAACCCAATCTAAAAATGGCAGGGTGTATAGTAGTCTATTGTGAGAAGAAGGTTTGACTTAATGCGATTTTTGTCAAGAGGAGGACTGATTTGATCTGATTATGTGAGGAGGCCTATCTGATTAAGAGGAAGGAAAGAGACAGCTAAAATGACAGCTGGTAGAGTTTGCCAAAAGTTGGATGTTGTAAGAGATGGCATGAGTAAGGAAATAACAGAGAACAGAGACAGTACACCCTGTGACCCAGGAAAAGGATTAAATGGGGAAACAAAGACAAGGTGAGTACCAGGATCCCAAGGATTGGAACTGTGTGGCCAGCCTCGGAAAACGAATCTGTCACAGACACATACGTTGTCATTGTCCCCTCTTCCTCCTTTTCCTTTAGTATAGCCAATATCCAAATCTGTGTTTTAGAATATAATGTGTTAATTAAAACTGATAATGTTATGCTTCATTAAGTGGCGGTCACTATTGCCAAGACATTGTACTTACCGTTTTCTGATCATAACTCTCTTTTTCTCCTTCAGCACTTTAGACATATTCCCTACCTTGGTTTCAATGGCCAATGCAAGCCTCCCTCCCAACAGACGTTTTGATGGTATAGATGTGTCCAGTGTCCTTTTTGGGCTTTCAGACAGAGGACACAAGGTAAGAAGTGAACCCTATATAATTTTTTTACTCACTTGTTATCTGTTTTAGTAACATAACTACTCTGTAGCTCAGATCAACCAGTACACAAGTGTGGAAGTTGTTTCTAAAAGATAGCAAAATGAAAAATGAGTTATAGGTGGCAGCTTATTGTTCGCTCAGAGTAAAATACTACGTGCAGATCAAAACTGTGGAAATGTATCAAATCACTTTGGTACAGGGCTTGGAAAATTGCATTTTATAGAATAATAATAATTCACTTTATTTATATACCACTCTATCTCCCTGAGGGGACTCAGAGCGGATTACAATATACATAGATAGGCAAACATTCGGTTATTTTAATACAGTGAAATTACTATGACACAAATACACAGAACAAAGGTAAAGTCTTCCCCTTTCATCTCCGGCTTCTGGAGGCGGTGCTCAACTCCGGCCATGGGAGGCGCTCTTGTTCCATTTCCAATCTGAGGAACCTGACGTTTGTAAACACCTCCTGGTCGTGTTGCCAGCATGGCTGCATGGTTGCCTGTATTTCCTTCTAGCTGAAGTGGTACCTATTGAGCAACTCACATTTGCATGTTTACGAACTGCTGGGTTGGCAGGAACTAGGGCTAACAGTGGGAGATCACCCCAATTTCCAGTTTTGAACTACCGACCTTTAGGTCAGCAGATTCAGCAGTTCAGCAGTTTAGCTCATTGCACCCCTCAAACATTTTTTTCGATTCCTATAAAATTTGTTTAGATGAATTTAGTACCTTTTGGAAACAGGCTTCACAAGTGTACATGTGGCACAGTGCCTGCTATGGAGCTTGGGGCAGCCTTATATAGGCTGCCCATGAAGAGGGAGAGACCAGCTCGGCCTCTCCTGCAGCGAGGCGTGGTCAGTTGGCCATTGGCCAATTGACCCGGCAGTGGGAAGCCTTCCCGCCATCCGAGGGGGCTTCTGGGAGGAAGAAGCCCCCCTGAGGCAAGAATGACGGTGGGGGACGCCCTGCACCGCAACTTCTTTGGCCCAGTAAGTCGGGCCATGCCTTTTGTTGTTGTTGTTCCTTCGTTCAGTCATTTCCGACTCTTTGTGACCTCATGGACCAGCCCTGTCGGCCGTCACCACCCCCTGCTCCTTCAAGGTCAATCCAATCACTTCAAGGATGCCATCCATCCATCTTGCCCTTGGTCGGCCCCTCTTCCTTTTTCCTTCCATTTTCCCCAAAACTATAAGTAGATGTGACTTATTGGGTCTTCTTGAAACATTCAAGGTAAGGCAGAAGAACAAAACAAAAACATCCTAGCGATGGCTCTACATGCTTGATAATGCAGTTTGTAATGCATTATATGTAGACCCATATAATTCAGATAAATGCAGTTCAAACTGCATTATTTGGTAGCGTAGATCCAACGCTGCATGAAGGATTGGAACAACTAGCTGCTTGGGTGAAAGTGAATTGATGCAGAAAAACTAAAAACAATAACACCATGTTCCCCATTGGACAACTGTTTTTAAACTGAGGACTATTGTCATTTTTTTTTAAAAAAATATCCTAAGAAATAAAGATATTCTAAGGTAAACTTTATTCATGCCCACAGTATTATAAAGCTTCTAGGTTGCACCATGTAGTGTGTGTATGATTGGGTAAAAGTGCCTGCCCTTAAAGGCTCTAAATAATTCCCTTGTATTGGCTACTAGTGGCCTTTTATACATGGAGTATGTTTCCTTAAAATCGGGATGGACTAACTCAGGATATACCTCAGGCAGTTCAGTTACAATACTCATCGTTTTTCATAACAGTAAAAGTTGCTTCTGGTCTTTGGATTATTTAAAAAGTTAGGAAGTGTAAATGCCAGCTTTTTTGCCCAAGCTCTTCCTAAACCTCTTAACCAGCCTTCTGGAACAAAAGGGAGACATCAAAGTATTTAAGAAATGCGTCAAAAAGAACAGCGCTGCTAAACTCTTCAGTAACGGGGTATAATTCCTAGCATAAATGAGCGCTTTCTCTTCTCAAAGAGCTACATTTGAGTTCAAGTAGCAGAATGCATTTTTGGTGACAAGGCAGAAAATCCATATAGCAATGATAGTAAAAAAATGTTTGATATAGGCCTTTCCTTTAATTAGAGGTTTACACATTTTAGCTAGCTGTGAAGAGTGTGGACATGTTTTTCATTTTCAATGCCATGCTTAGCGTTTTGAGGCACGTCTAAGGAAGGCTGAGTGGGCTGGGAAGGTCTCGTCTGAGCTGGGTAGGAGAAGTGCTTGTTTTATGCTCTACTTCAGAGAGGCTCAGCAGTGACCAATGGGGTGGGGACACTCTCAGAAGATTTTTCAAAGTGTTCACCATTGGCGAAACCAATGCCTGCATATGGATTCCTTAGAATACGCTAAATTGCGGCCTGAGACTGGCTGACTCACCACACCTAATGGCAGGGTCAGGTCTGAACTTTCTCCTTATTAAAAATCTGAATCACTGAAGGCTGACAGATATGTCTGGTTCACAGGTGTGTTAAGTGTCCTTTGCAATCTCTAATCTTGTATGTGATCCTTTCTGTCACACTTATAAAGGGCTATACTTCTCCGCAGATAGCAAGATTACAGAAATGGCAAAAACAAATGCTTCCACAAAAGTGTTTGATAGTTCTTGAAGGTTGTTGCTGTTGTTAAGTTTATTTATTGTTCGGGCTTGGCCCCATATAAGCCGCTCCAAGTCCCCGTTGGGGAGATGGTGGCGGGGTATAAATAAAGATGATGATGACGATGATGATGATGATGATGATTATTATTATTATTTGTAGTCCATGTGTCAAATTAAGGTTTCATCTACCCAGGCACTACAATCCAGTTTGAAACCAGCTTGAGGTTGGGGTGTCCGCATCCAGACAAAAACATCATATTTTAAAAAAACTCATTCAGAACAAGAACCCGAGATCCAAATGTAGAGTGCTTGTGAAGACAGGGGTAGGGCTGAAGAATTCAGCAGAAGAAACTGGATACCCATCTTGGGTGGAAAGTAAACAAATATCTCTCATTGAGAGAGTAAGACACAGTGTTCCTGTGGGAACAGTTGCTCCCCCCCCCCTTAAACTTTGCCCTGGTTTGGACCAGCATTGATTTTCATTGTATAGGCTGCTTCTTATCAGCATGTCCTGCTAAATGAAGTAGGGAAAAATGATTGATATGGAATCAGTGGATCTTTATGGCTACTGTCACAGCTTTTAGCTGGTTCCTGGGGTGCCTGTGTAGGTGCTCTGCTGGAAACCGTGTCTCTTTAATCCGAATCCTGGCCTGGTTTAAATGGCTATGTAGATGCAGTCACACAAAAAGTTTATAATAAATATGTTAAGTTTTCAAGGTGACATACAACATTTTTAATACTCCCATTGACTCCCACTTTCATCATCTGATCATTCCTTCTATATTTCTTTTACAAACTTGGTAGTTATACTATTGTGGTGTCTAAATCCCTGTCCTTATCTCCCCTGCAACATGGTGCAATTCTGTCCTTGCTCTTGTGTAAAAAACATTCTTCGCCGTGTCCTCTGTGAAATATAGGTTTTCCCCCGTGCATGCGCAGCAAGTCGGAACATTCAAGAGTTTTTTAATTGATTTTTTTATAACAGAGGAAGCCCCACCCATCCTCCCAGTGATATATAAGACAGAAGGTGGGACTTAGCCTCAGTTCCCCAGCGCTAAACAGCAGCTAGGTTAGAGGCATGACAAGGAAAGGAGGACGGGCGAGTTGTGCGGATTTCACAGATGGACACTCGAAGAAATACGGTTACAGGTAAGCAACCTATACTTCGTCGTTGTGTCCTCTGTGAAATGCGCACGTATAGGTGAATAGCAAGCTACTACCCTGGAGGTGGGTCATGCCACATAGGAGAAGAGTACAGCTCTGCCAAAGGCGGCGTCCCTTTTAGCCAGAATGTCCAGTTTGTAGTGGAAAACAAACGTCAATGGTGTGGACCATGTGGCTGCCTTGCACATCTGTTTTGACTTGCTGTGCATGTGCGGATTTCACAGATGGACACTTGAAGAAATACGGTTACAGGTAAGCAACCTATAATTACCTGCTGACTGATCTTAGTACATAATGCCCCTGTTGTTTCCATGTGCTGCCGGAAAAGCTGATTTTCAATAGCACGTCCTTTGTTGCACACATGATTTACATGTGTGAGGTATTTGTCCTCTGGTTTTCAGGGATCAGGGATTTTACAAGTTGAGTTTTTACAAGCTGAGTTTTCATTACTCCAGCAAAAGTCCTGCTAACTTAGTATACCTGCCTTACAGCACACAGGACAACTATCCATACCTGAGTTGAAGCTAGCATAGTGATCCTAGCATGATTTAAGAGCCGTGGTTCCCAGCCTTTTTTATCAGTTTTGATCAACCTTAGATTCAGTTTGGTTATTTGAAATGCTGATTCAGAAAATTGCATTGGCTAGACCACATCAGCTCTAATTTCTGATACAGAACATAGGCCATCCAGTAGTCAGCATCTGCTCGCCCACAGAAAACGATATTTATTAATCCTCGGCACTATAAGAGGGTTTCGCGAGACCAGTTGCCTTTGTTGCAATGGTGTAGTAACGGTGAGGCTGTGGGCCATATTTTAATTCTTGCAGATCACTGGTTGTCCATGGACCACAGGCTGGGAACCACTGCTTTGGAGGGAACCCAGAGGACATAGTGTAACTTCTTTTCCTGAATGAAATAGTTTAGTTCATTGTCACTACCTCTCTCCATAGAGGTGAAAGAAGATGCTAGTTCTTGCTGTATAAGAGTTGAAATTTTAACTTTTCCAAAGGATTCTTTCTATAAATATCCCTTACTTTACTCTTTATTTTGAACACTTTGCTCCTTCTGTTCAATTTTGCAGATGCTTTGAAACTCCCATGGTCTCATTTTACATCATTTCATGTCTAAGGGAGAACAAAGAAGCACCTAAGACATCGGGTGGTGCATTCCTTAATGTTCATACATATTAATGAACTCTACTCCAGTACTCTTATTCACAATATCCAGTTTCACTTACATTCCAGAAAAAGCAATCCCTCTTGATAGTGTTTGTGGGCCTCTAGATCCCTTAATGAGATTTTATGATATGCTTCTAGCTCAAATATAATCAAAATATAAAGTTTACTACTATCCTTGGTTTTTGTTCTTGGAACATATCCCCTGCGGATACAGGGTTTGTACCGTGGTGAATTTCATCACGATTTATTCATAAATTAACCTTTATGACTGGGTAAATATTGCTACATTCATGTCCCCTGGCTGTACTAATATTTATTATGGGTTTCAGAAATAAGAAATTTATCTACAGTCTTCCCCTCCCTAATGTCTATAATATCCAGGATGCAAATGAAAATATAAATCCAGAGATGTTGACACACTTGATTTAAATACATTTTTACAAGTTATGCCTTCTAATCTGGAATGCTGCACTTGATTAACTTTATTGACATGAAGCAGATTATGGTACAAAGCCTTATACTTTACATTTTGATTCTGGCTAACATTATATAAGCATTTCTCTGCTGTGATCTCAAATCAAAACTGCTTTCTCAAAAGGGTTATGTGAATTTCAACAGAATTTCTAATGGGAAAGCAAGACTTCCCAGTGAAAACTCCAAGGAAGTTCTGGGGGCTGTCAGTCACATTCAAAAAGTGCATAATATACCTTCATATTTAACATTATAGCAAGTTTGGCCCTTAAAATTTGCAACTTGCCTCAATCCAAAATATTACAGAAAAATACTTTTTTGAAAAGAATTCTTATTCTAATAAAGTCATGTAGGGATCGCCCACATTTAGGTATGATATCAAATGCAGCTTCCTAGAACTCATGCATTTACCAAGTGAGCTTCTTTATATATGTACTCATGTTTTTCTTGTATTAGAGTTGGCCATGCACACACAATGGGTTCCGATGCACAAACATTGGGTCTGCCATGGTTTTGGAATATTAGAAGGTGTCTTATATAGCAATTTTCTGCTGATGCTGTTCCAAAAAATTGAAGAAGCTGTAAATGAGTGGCAAGTTGTTTCCCAGCCTGAAACAACCTGGCTCTCCGTCAGTTCCTGGCAGATGTTGCCTTTTCTTCCCTAAGTGATAATTGGTTTTCCTTCTTAAGGAACATTGTTTGTTTCCTTCTTAACTTAAGGAACCTTGTAAACCACTTCTTAAACTTAAAGAACCATTGCCTTTGGTAATGTAAGCATGTTGTTTTCACCCAAGAGTTCAATAGTTAATCAATGTTACAGTTCTCATCAGCAACTTTTAATTACAGTTCATGAATTCTTTTCTTTTTGTAGTTTTCCAGGCTTTGTTTCTCCAGACTATATAGACCCCAACCATACATCCTTTTATACAATTCTATTCAAATCATATATTATGTTTTATGACAGTTCAGCCAATTCATTCTAGTATTACCAGTCCTCACAAGGAACCTTGTAAACACTTCCTTAACTTAAAGAACCATTGCCTTTGGTAAACAGTATATCTTGGTGTTCTGGTGCTAACCTTATACTACTAGTGAAATATTGATTAGCAAGCTTGGTTAGCATTGTGCTTCCAATAAGAGTTAGTATAAGAAGCATGTTACTAATGCAGTCAGTGTACATGGGACCTCATAAGTAGACTTGGTCCTTAACTAATGTTATTGGCACCAAGAGCTGTCATGAGTTGCTTTGCCCCTTCAGCTTTGCCTGCTGTCTGTCAAGTGTTTGCTAAATTTGTTTGTAACTGGGTGGCTCACAGAAAAAACTAAATTTTGATTTTCTCAGCACATCACCCCAATTATGTTGTTGGTCTAAAGCAATTGGAAACAAACAAGTCAATAGAGGAAGGGGGCACTATCCCAGGCAAATCATGCTGGATTCCATAGTCTTTCCTTGCCTTGGACAAACAGGGACACAATTAAGTTCTCATTCATTTTCATTTTGGCTCAGACCACTGCATCATTCAGCACTTGGTAAGTAGGGCAGGCCTTCCATCCACGTCCTACCATTTTCATCCCAGGTGATAATAGTGCCTGTAAATGTATGCATGAAAACAGCAGTTTACGTGGTTGGCATTAACAGAGAACATTTCTAAGTATTTTGTAGCTGCTTGCTTCTCCCAGCCTTAAGTGGGAAATCTTGCAAACTAAAGGCAGCCTGTTGTTTTGAGCGCCTTCCATGCTGTGTGCTCTTGTATTCTGTCTCCTGCTGGGCTTTTCAGAGTTCACTGAGTTTCTCTGTTATTATTATTTATTTGTGGAGGCCATAGCTTAACTCTGAGAGAATCTGTGTTTGTTGTGATGGGGGTGGGGAAGCTCTGTTTCGGTTACTTTTGTAAAAGCCTTTTGGGATAAATAGTCTGTTTGCTTTTTATAAAAAGGGCCATAGTTCAGTGGCAGAGCATATGGTTTGTATGCAGAAAGCTCAGCTTTACTTCCTGACATCTCTGGGTAGTAGACATGCTGGTTAGTAGACATGGTTAGGTTCAGTCGGAATCTTCGTAATTGGAAATAAATTCGTAAAGATTTCCTTTTTGAAGCGATTTCGAAGTTTTGAAGGAAACCGGAAGTCCCTTTGTCCTTCTGAAGCTTTTTCCACCATTTCTCTTACAAATCAGTAAGTGAGTCAGAAATGATTCAGCTTTTCAACCACTGTGGATGGATTTCCTTAAGTTTCCTTTGTGTTCCGCATCAGAACTAGGCAAGAGCAGCTGTTTAACCCAGTTTGGATGGATTTCCTTAAGTTTCCTTTCTGGCGCATCAGAACTGGGTGAGAGCCACAGTTTAACCCAGTTTGGATGGATTTCCTTAAGTTTCCTTTCTGTCCCGCATCAGAACTGGGCGAGAGCCGCTGCTTAACCCAGTGTGCATGGATTTCCTTCGGTTTCCTTTCTCTCCTGCATCAGTCCTGGGCGAGAGCCTCTGTTTAACCCAATTTGGATGGATTTCCTTAAGTTTCCTTTGTGTTCCGCATCAGAACTAGGCAAGAGCAGCTGTTTAACCCAGTTCGGATGGATTTCCTTAAGTTTCCTTTCTGGCGCATCAGAACTGGGTGAGAGCCACAGTTTAACCCAGTTTGGATGGATTTCCTTAAGTTTCCTTTCTGTCCCGCATCAGAACTGGGCGAGAGCTGCTGTTTAACCCAATGTGGATGGATTTCTTCCCTTTGCTCCCCTCCCCCTTTTTTCTGGAGTAAAACAACCACTTTCAAAGTAAAGACCACCCAATGAAACAGGAAATAACACTTTGAAACCATTAACGAAGGATTTGGAAGTCTCGAAGTTTTGAATAGTTTTGAACTTCTTTTTCTGTGAAAATTGGAATTGACTTTAGATCCAAACCACCAGCACCCCCTACATCCAAAACGGGTTTTGAACCATTTTTTGGATCAAACAAGCCTATTGGTTAGATGTACTAATGGCTTCACTTTTAAAAGAAAGATTCCAGGTTCTTACAATAGAATAACACAATATAATGAGCCATAGTGAAATAATTGCATTAGCAACAGGATTTGCAATTTTTAAGCAACATGTGCCAAAATAAACTACTGGATGGAACATAGAATCCTAGAGCTCATGTGGTCTATCCAATGCAGTTTTCTGAATCAGCACCCCAAACCGAATCTAAAGTTGACCAAAACTGATTTGTAACTCTTGGTACTCTTTGGAGAGTGGACCCTGGTCAAGTGGTCCCTGGTCAAAAAAAAGGTCAGGAACCATTGCACCAGAGCATCTATCCACTTTAAAACCGGTTGTTGACTTTTACAGAATTCTGGGGTTTGTAATTTAGTGAGGCCCAGGACCTCTGGCTGAGCAGTTTAAAAGCCTCTCCCCTAAACTACAAACCCCAGAATTATTCAGGAGGAAGCAAACATATTTAAAGTGGATAGATGCTCTAGTGCAGGGGTCCACAAACTTTTTAAACAGAGGGCCAGGTCACAGTCTCTCAAACTGTTGGAGGACCGGATTATAATTTGAAAAAAAACATGAATGAATTCCTATGCACACTGCACATATCTTATAAACAATACAATAATTAAAATGAAGAACAACATTAACATATATAAACTTATTAGTATTTCAATGGGAAGTGTGGGCCTGCTTTTGGTTGATGAGATCAGATTGTTGTTGTTGTTGTTGTTGTTGTGTGCTTTCAAGTCGTTTCAGACTTAAGTTGACCCTGAGCGAAGGCCGGGTAAATGACCTTGGAGGGCCGTATCCAGCTCCCGGGCCTTAGTTTGAGGACCCCTGCTCTAGTGTGATGAAGTCCTTATTTGTAGCAAGGGCTCCTGGTTTTATTAGTTGTAACAAGGTATGCTAAATATGTTGGGTGGCCTAATCACTTGTTGCTTGTGTGTTTTGTGTGAATGAGATCTTTCCATTATTTTGGCAAAATGTTCAATGTTATACTGTCTTTGCCTATAGCACGTTCACTGGAAGTAAGTTGGTTGATGCGTCCTTCAAAATACTATGTTTCTGGAACCAATGTATTTTGAACATCATGTGTTTAACAGGTGTCACTGGTCAGATTATACTGTACAGAACTCGTTGTGCTTTGTTTTGTTCCTCTGATACAGGTACATCTCATATGCAGGTCACACATTTGATGAGTTAGATTGTTTTTTTTTTCCTTTCCTGTTGATTTAAAAATGATATCTGCTGCTTGTTAAAATCACTCATTTGCAGCACAAAACTAGACACTCAAGAGTAAATCCCATTGAGTTCAATGAGATTTACTTCTAGACACAGTAGGGGAAGACAACTTCCTAGGGGGCAAGGGACCAAATTGCCCCTTTAAATCCACTGACAGCAAGCATTACCCAGGTGCTATCCTCAAATTTCCCAAAGGATTTTCAAACTCCTACTTTCGCTGTGGGGAAAAAGCAATTGCTTTGTTGATGTTCAAATCAGATATCTGATGCTCATATTCCTGATTCACCCAAAAATCATTGTGACCAAGGGGCACCGATTCCATGTACATATATGTACCTTATTTCAAAGGGGACGAAATTCATTCCAAAGTTAAATGTCCCCTTTTTCGCTACAGCAGAAGGCATTTAAAGGGCTTTTGGAGGACCTTAAAATCAACCGAATTAGGTGGTGGTTGTGTGTCTTCAAGTCATTTCTGGTTTATGGTGACCCTATGGCAACTTGGGATTTTGTTGTCAGAATGTATTCAGAGGGGGTTTGCAATTACCTCTTTTGAGGCTGAATGAGTTGAATTTCCATAGCCAAAAGGAGATTTGAACCCTGGCCACTCATTGTTCTTATCTTAACATTCAAACCATGATACCACACTGTCTCAACAGAATAATGACTGCAATTTTAACTGCAAATCTGACATGGGAAGAGATTAATAAACAAATGCTGTAGAAATCAAGTGTTTCTGAATAAATCGTGTTGACAATTTTGACTATTACACAACTGTTCCAGAAGCTGGTTTAAAATTAGAATTGGCCCACTGTCAGCGTGTCAACTCCATATTAATATTTGAGCCAAATTCCTGTAACCTGTACTGGATGTTAATCTCAGCCCTAAATATGCTCAAAACAGTTGCTTGGAGCCTTTTCTCAAACCATTAGAAATTGTCCCTTTGGAAGTTCAGCACAGTCAGAGTTGTTTACAGAGTTAGAGTTCGTTGGTTTTATATTTTCTTTTTTTAATTTTAATTTTATTTTAATATCGTAATACACACATACAAACATGTACATCAGTGGCCAACCTGTAGGCCACAAGACCTAAAATAAGGTCTGCAGCTCTAGATTATTAAATATGGTTTCTTGGTGACTACTGGATGGCATATGTTCTGTATCAGAAACTAGAGCTGATGTAGTCTATCCAATGCAGTTTTCTGAATCAGCACCCCCAAATAACCAAACCAAATCTAAAGTTGACCCAAAACAGATTCATAATCCTTTTGGTGCTAATGTTGGAGAGAGGTCCCTGGTCAAATGGTTCCTATTCAAAGTGGTCCCTGGTCAAAGTGGTCCCTGTTCAAAGTTGTCCCTGGTCTTGTGGTCCCTGGTCAAAATAAGGTTGGGAACCACTGATGTACCACATACACATACATAGACAACCCACCACCCACATTGCACCCCCTGTCCCTTTCCCAGTGCACCCACCACTTTGGCTTCTATCACTAATCCTTGTAGAGTTTATGCTCATTTTATTTACTCTATAATTCTGGGTCAATAGGTTCCTCTTGGTTTTTTTCTTTTCTTAAACTCTCCCATCAGATATGCTTTAGCCAGCTTCCAGTTTCTTCCAAAAACTTCATGGCTTTCATGTTTCAAATTACTAGAAATCTTGGACCTCTGTGTGTAATCTCACAGTTTGTCTCTCCAATTTTTAATGCTTAGTGTTTTTTTCCCCTTTCCATTCTTTGACAATCGCTATACATGCAGTCGTGAAGCTGGACTGGCAAATTTCTCTTTCTGGCTGCTCTAGATTGTCATTGGATAACCCTAGGCACATCTCTGGATTTTTAAAAACTTTGTTGTGGATAATTTTATTTGTTTCTGTAATAATGTTTTTACAATAAGCCTGCACCAATTTGCAAGAGTACCACACGTGGTGATCAAATTTTAACACATTTATTTTTTAATAGAACTTGGTAGTACAGGTTGAGTACCCCTTATCCAGAATTTCAACATCCAGAATTCTCCCAATTCCATAATTGCTCTGTTTTAATGATATTTCCTATGCTATTATACATTTTCATTCACCTTGTTGAACCAATTACTCTTTAATCAGCTCATATTTTTGGCCTTCCCCCTCCCCTTAGTTCTTTCGTTGCTTGATGCTTGTCTGTTATTGTTATGTTTGTTTTATGTTTTTTAAATTACATTTTGTTGTTGCTCTGCTTTTAATTGTATGTTCCCTGGGCTTGGCCCCATGTAAGCCGCCCCGAGTCCCTTTGGGGAGATGGAGGCGGGGTAGAAAAATAAAGTTGTTGTTGTTGTTGTTGCTGTTGCTGTTGCTGTTGCTGTTGCTCTTCTTCTTCTTCTTCTTCTTCTTCTTCTTCTTCTTCTTCTTCTTCTTCTTCTTCTTCTTCTTCTTCTTCCTGCTGTGTGGCAGAGATAATGTCATCCTTACTTTAAGATAGTTCAGTGGGCACAAACTTTGTTTTACGAACAAACCATATTTAAAATAGTGTATAAAATTATTTAAAATATTATATAAAATTACATTGTGTATGTGTATAAGTATATAAGGAACATTAATTGATTCCATATTCAGACGGTAGTCTCATCTCACACTATCATGATGTGTGTGTGTGTGTTTACATCGTCATGTTATATATGTGTATGCAAATACAGGAATTCCAAAATCCAAGAAAATCAGAAATTCAAAAGAGTTTTGGCCTCAAGCTTTTCAGAGAAGGGATATTCAAGCTGTTCTTCGCAACTATTCATTTGACACGCAATTCTCATGTCAGCATACCCTCCAACATTTTATGAATGCCGGGACGTATGGTCACACAACATCATAATATGGCAGAAGTCATTAATGAGGAACAACCAACAAGCTAGGAGATGTTGAAACATTTTGCTTTTGCCTAAATCTTTAGGATTCAACCCTGCTTCCCTCCCCACAAATTAAAATAACTGATGCTCCATCTACACTGCCATATAATGCAGTTTAATTCATTATGTAGATGGGGCCTGAGTGCAAATTATATTTGCACAAAAAGAAGCAAACTAAGGTCTCATTTATTTACACTTTCATATAATGCAATTTGAAACCTTTGGAAATGTAGTTTTTTTTTACTTTATCTCTAAGTATCTCTTAGCCAGGAGCATTCAGGGAATTGTAATCTGGTTATGAATTTAATGCCATCATTTCCATCCCAAAAGCTGGCTATTTTGGCATTTCCACACAAGACTAAATGTCAATTAACCCAGAGATATCCAATTTATGGCACACAGAGTATATCTGACCCAAACATTATAGGTTTGCTCCAAAGAGAGCTAACCAAGATAACCAAGATATCATGCTAACCAAGATATCAGATTGAAATACCAAATCTTTGGGCTATGGTTAAAAAGGACGTAACAGCCAAACTTTAATCACAGAAGGTCCCACATTTGGTTCCTGGTATCTCACCAAAGGCTGCAAGCTCCTTTTCAAAGGAAGAAACTGACAAAACCACCTTGGAGGATTCCTTGCCTAAGTAATTCTGTTAAATAAGTTAAACTCTCTGCCCCAGAGTGTGGTGGAGGCTCCTTCTTTGGAGGTTTTTAAGCAGAGGCTGGATGGCCATCTGTCAGGGGTGCTTTGAACTTGATTTTACTGCTTCTTGGCGGGGGGTTGGACTGGATGACCCACGAGGTCTCTTTCAACTCTATGATTCTAAGTTGACAGACAACTTGAAGGCACATAGACACACACATCTGATAGGAATGACTTTAGAAAAGTTTTGTCGATATGTAGAAGGAATTGCTACTTCGTTTTGACACTCAGTGCAGGAGTTGACTCTTCTACAGGTGCAAGTAACACTACAGAAATAGTAAGCAAAGTAAGAGTTAATTTGTAAGTAGATACACATAGAGTGTGCAGCACACCTGTGTCTCCTTTTAAGCCTCTGGTTGACCTGCCAATTACAGCTTCTACTGCTCTCTTTGAATATATACTATATACTAAATTATGTCTGTATAGATTTTGCAAGATGGATGGATGGCATCACTGAAGTGACTGGACTGACCCTGAAGGAGCTGGGGGTGGTGACAGCCGACAGGGAGCTCTGGCGTGGGCTGGTCCATGAGGTCACGAAGAGTCGGAAACGACTGAACAAATGAACAACAACAACAAAGATTTTGCAATACAAATGTCTTTCTTTGTGAAATTTTTGCTGTTTTGAACATGTTTATGGAGTTGGTATTTTAAAGAGCAGAACGGAGTTCAAAATTCCCGTAGTAACCCGTAATCTCTCATTCCTGGTGCCCCAGAAAAGTTCCTCTTTGCCCAAGCTTGCATTTTTAGGAACTGATGGAATTTCCCTCTCTGAATAGATAGGCTCTTTGAATAAAAAATGTTCTCTATTTCCTAGAGTTTATAAAGTAAACAAGACAGGCTAGATGAAAAACAAATGGTTTCTTTCAGTGAACGTTCTGGTCCTGAGCAACAGCATCTAACTCTCGTACTCTCTCGGTAATTGGTTTATTTATAACTTTTCTACTGGAGGACAGAAAATCCGTGACTATTCAAAAGTTATATTAATTTTATTTTCAATCTCCTCTTTAATTTCCCTGCCTGTTCTTTTTCTCAGTGTCCTGCAAACATGTTTTTGTGGCCTGCAAAAGACCCAGCGCTACTGGGTTAGCCGGCATTCCTCAGTCTTGAGTCCTAGCATTCTCCTGGCAACGGTGTTCTTAAGGAAGTATTTGCACCATTGCAGAGAGCCAAGTTCTGGGCCCTCGTGAAGGCCATTGTGAACATCCATCACAGTTTGTTCAGAGTACTTCTGCTGAAAGGCTCGGCTTGGTTCTTAGCCAGGGCAAGGGGTCTTGGGAGCATCAATCAAATGGAGAGGGGACAACATCTGGCTGGGGAATCTTTCAAGCTGCTCAGGAAATTTTTCTCTAAGCAGAAATAATATTTGAAAACACATTATTTCCTCCTAGAAACAAGACAAAATGACAGAACAACCTATCACCAATGACATTCATCGGTTCATTGGAGATTTTTTTATTCATACTGATCATTTTGCATTTCTTTGACACTAAAGACATTTCCAGCTAGTTATTATATTATCTTGATAGTTATCCCAAATTGCACGAGGATTCAGTATGATGTCTGATGATTCATACTTCTGTATCAATTGTGACTTCAAAGAGTGAAAAATTTCGCTTGTGTTTTATTCCTGCTTTAACACATTGATTAAGATATAAGTGTTCTCTGTAGGTGTAGGTGAGTAGAAAGAGGTGGCAGGAATTCAAGGGCCAATACTCGCATCGTTCCTATAGCAGCCCATTTGAAACTCATGTATAATAATATTTAAGATAGAGCCCCCGGTGGCGCAGTGGCTTAAATCGCTGAGTTGCTAAACTTGTTGACCGAAAGGTTCCAGGTTCAAATCCGGGGAGTGGCATGAGCTTCCCCTGTCAGCTCCAGCAGTTCGAAACATGGACTGTCTACAGACGTCACATGCAACTCCTGGAATGATTCTATCAGCGTTGCCTCCAGAAAATCCTGCAAATCTCTTGGGAAGACAGGCAGACAAACGTCAGCATGCTAGAAGAAGCAAAGACCACCAGCATTGAAGCGATGGTCCTCCGCCATCAACTCTACTGGACAGGCCACATTGTCCGGATGCCCGACCACCGTCTCCCAAAGCAGTTGCTCTACTCTGAACTCAAGAATGGAAAACAGAATGCTGGCCGGCAGGAAAAGAGATTTAAAGATGGGCTCAAAGCCAACCTTAAAAACTTTGGCATAGACACTGAGAACGGGGAAGCCCTGGCCCTTGAGTGCTCCAGCTGGAGGTCGGCTGTGACCAGCAGTGCTGCAAAATTTGAAGAGGCACGAATGGAGGGTGAAAGAGAGAAATGTGCCAAGAGGAAGGCGCGTCAAGCCAACCCTGACTGAGACCGCCTTCCACCTGGAAACCAATGCCCTCACTGCGGGAGAAGATGCAGATCAAAAATAGGGCTCCACAGTCATCTATGGACCCACCAGAACAGTGATCCTGGAAGACTATCCTACTTGGCCAACGAGGGATCGCCTAAGTAAGTAAGTAAGTAAGTCAACTTAGCAGTTCAGAAACATGCAAATGTGAGTAGATCAATAGGTACTGCTCCGGCAGGGAAGGTAACGGCGTTCCATGCAGTCATACTGGCCACATGACCTTGGAGGTGTCTATGGACAGTGCCAGCTCTTTGGCATAGAAATGGAGATGAGCACCAACCCCCAGAGTCAGACACGACTGGACTTAATGTCAGGGGAAAACCTTTACCTTTACCTAACCTGGTGGCACAATGGGTTAAACCCTTGTGCTGGCTGATAGGTCAGCGGTTCAAATCCAGGGAGAATTCCAGTTCCCCATGCGGGAACATGAGAGAAGCTTCCCACAAGGATGGTAAAAAATCAAACACCCAGGTGTCCCCTGGGCAATGTCCATGCAGATGGCCAATTCTCTCACACCAGAAGCAACTTGCAGTCAAGTCGGTCCTGACGCGCACACAAACATAAAAAATGTTTAAGATGACAAGCTTGGAGCTGGAAGTCACCAGTTCAAATCTCATAATGGCTATCAATTATCTTTTCCCATCTCTTCTTCATTCCCACTGAGAAAAATAATGGCCTCTCCATCCATGCAGTCAGCCATTCTCCTTCTATAGGAACATGCATATACGGAGCTGATCAGCTATTGGAAAATTCCAGGTTAGTAATGGATTGAACAAGCGGTAGCTAAGGGAGAGATGGTAGGACCTCAAAAGAGGGGATTGACCCAGAGGTTAGCAGGTGAGACTGCCCGAGTGTCCTACAGAGGACTGGATGGGGCCTGCAATCTGAAGGCTTCCCGTAACAGGAAATTACAGCTTCCTGTTACATGCAAACTGTGATCTATATGTGAAAACACTTACTATGAGTTTTCTTTTGGTGTTAACTGTTTAATGTTTTTCTAAGTGATCACTGTCCACTTAGAAAAACACTATTCATAGATTTCTTGGAGTACTTGCTCAGGTGGGGAGATAATATTCTGTGTTATTTGCTATTAAGACTGCTAGTTCCTGTTTTGTTTATGAGACAAGGACAGCTGTTTGCATTGCTAGTGTTGATATCAAATATCCCTTGATGCTCACTGTGTCCAGATGCTCAGCCCCACTCCCATCAAAAGTGTTCAAGAATATCTAATTTCCATCCACTCTGTGGGGAAGAGGAAGCTAGTGATCAAAGGGAGAAAGGTTTTTCTCTTCATCATTGTGTACTTAATAAAGAATAGTTACAATTGGGAGCAGCCCAGGGCATTTTGTTGCTAGAGGTAGATCTACAAAGAGGGATTACATACATCTTCTTCCAAAGAGTTTTGCAAGCAATGTGCTTGATTTCTATTTTGAGTTCAGTGAAGGAATGGAGAACTCCATCCCTCCTTCTGCTTGCAATTGTTGGTTGCCTGTGGTGACTAGGCAAGTGTTTAAAAATAAGTCTGGACCACAACATTTCTAGGGCACTTCCCACTTCAAGCAAAACTATCCAAACGAAAGCATGAGGCACAGAACGAGAAAGCAAATCAAAAGAAAACTTCAAAACCTCTATCTATCTATCTATCTATCTATCTATCTATCTATCTATCTATCTATCTATCTATCTATCTATAAAACACAAAAAGTAGCTACAGTTTGGTAAAAATAATTATGTTTTATTTTATTTGAAAGGCATACAAACTTAGGTTGGTTGTCCGTAGACGCCTCCAAGGTCATGTGGCTTACATGACTGCATGGAGCGCTGTTACTTTACCACTGAAGCAGTACCTATTGCATGTTTTCGAACTGCTAGGTTGGCAGAAGCTGGGGCTGACAACAGAAGCTCACCCTGTCTTGTGAATTCAAACCACCGACCTTCCAGTCAGCAAGTTCTGCAGCTCGGTGTTTTAACCTGCTGCACCACCTGCTGCTTTGAAGGGTGAGGCATGCAGGCTCTCGCGCGCATAGTGCATGCAGCTTCCCCTCATGGATCTGGCAACATGGGAGGCTTCCTATGTTGTCGGCTCCAGGCTTTGGTGGCAGAGGGAAGCCGTACACAGTGCACATGCACCTCTTTCTATGTGATTGTTGGCCGGCTGGCAAAGCAGAGCAAAATGAGGTGAGGCAAAACGGCCACCTCCATGCCTCGCCCTTAAGAGCAGTGCCACTGCTGGCTGCCACCAGTTGCGCTGGTATTCTAATGAGGTGCTTAAATACATAAGATTTTTCAGAAAGTTTTGGGGGGGGCATACCCTGTTAAAACCTGAGCCCTTTCTATTTAGTCTGACTGATATGAATGACTATGATAGACAGTTGCAATATATGATCACAGAAGCCAGATTGCACTATGTGCAGAAATGGAAGAGTTCAGTAACACCAACAATAGAGGAATGGATGATAAAAATGATGGACTTGGCAGAGATGGAGAAATGAACCTATTTATTAAAAGAAGGAACATTGGGGGGAAATTGAAAGACTGAGAACATTTTTTCACTTTTTGCATGGGGAGGAGAAGGACTTCGAAATTTTGAGTTTTGAAGAATAATTGGAAGGGGTTGTTTTGTCTGAGAAAGGAGTCAACATTGGGAGGCCTAGAAGGTGAAGCTTATGTTTGGGTTTTTTTTGGACGGATGAGAATAGATCGGAGGTCATTGACTTTTTCTCCTTCCTTCCTTCCTTCCTTCCTTCCTTCCTTCCTTCCTTCCTTCCTTCCTTCCTTCCTTCCTTCCTTCCTTCCTTCCTTCCTTCCTTCCTTCCTTCCTTCCTTTTTTCCTTGGCATTTTTTGTGTTTCTACTCTATATTTATTTTCTTGATTCATTTTTTTTAGTTGTGTTCTACGCGCATAAATATGGTTTATATGTGTGCTGTTTGTATCTCGGAATAGCCTGAGAAAAGCATTGCAGTGTGTCAAGGGAATGACATATGGTCCAGATTAGAAGGCTGAATGCTAACCATCTGCATCCTCATAATTTTATTCTGGAAACATAGGGGCATTTTGACTCAGCCTGGTTGGGTTTCCTAGAGGAAACTGAGTGTGTCCCTGAGTCATTGGAGAAATTTGCCATTCCAGGAAAAGGGGTGAAAAGACAATTTATGCTTCTCAGGCGATGCCACTGTGAACCTTCTGTTTTGCTAGCTGACCCTGTATAACCTCGTAAAGGTCTCTTAGACGTCAATGCCACTAGTCATGCTGGAACACTGAAGGGCACAGACAAGAGACATTGCAGGGCCTTACACTCATTCCTTTTTATTCCATAATGTAGTATTTGCCCTGCTCACAGATGACAGGATGGGAGCCCTGGCATAAGTAGAAGTCCTCATGAACACTAGGGTCAGCATCCAGTTCGTTGTGTGTATTTGTCCCGTAGGATTATATCTGGATATCAGTTGTGTAATTGCAGAGGGTGAGCATATAGTTGTGCTTCTTGGGCTCTCAGATGTAGGAGACAAGCTATTTTTTGTTGTCTAATGTACCAGAGACTGGTAGAGTCAGTCCTCCATATCCATAGATGCTACAATCCATGGATTTAACCAGACACCCATGTCTGATCCCACAGCAAGCTGGCTTCAGGAAAGGCAAAAGCTGCACATCGCAAGTGCTGAACATGACTCAGCACATAGAAGATGGCTTTGAAAGGCAGCAGATATTCATAGACCTGTTAGCAGCTTATGATACTGTGAACCACCGCCTCCTCCTGAGAAAAATATATAATATCACAAAGGACTACCACCTCATCCACAAAAAAAAGAAAAAAGAAGAAAAAAAAAAAAAAACAATAAAAAAAAAAAAATAAAAAAAAAAAAAAAGAAATGAATAAATATATAATATCACAAAGGACTACCACCTCACCCGCCTCATAGGAAACCTGCTACAAAACAGGAGCTTCTTTGTTGAGTTCCAGGGCCAGAGAAGCAGATGGCGGAAACAGAAGAACGGCCTGCCTCAGGGGAGCATGCTTGCTCCATCCATGTTCAACATTTACACAAATGACCAGCCACTGCCAGAAGGGACAGAGAGTTTCATCTATGCTGATGATCGTGCCATTACTGCTCAAGCAGGGAGCTTTGAGATGGTTGAACAGAAGCTCTCCGAAGCTCTAGGTGCCCTTACTGCCTATTACAGGGAAAACCAGCTGATCCCTAACCCATCTAAAACACAGACATGTGCCTTTCACCTTAAGAACAGACAAGCATCCCGAGCTCTGAGGATTACCTGGGAAGGAATCCCACTGGAGCATTGCAGCACACCCAAATACCTGGGAGTCACTCTGGACCGTGCTCTTACCTACAAGAAGCACTGCCTGAACATCAAGCAAAAGTGGGTGCTAGAAATAATATCATATGAAAGCTGACTGGCACAACCTGGGGATCACTCAACTATTATTTATTTATTTATTTACTCTATTTGTATACCGCATATATCAGCCTGAGGCGGCGACTCAATGCGGTTTACAATAAAAAACAACACTAAACAATGTATGAGACACACAATACAGACAAACACATAATCATCAACGCCACACTTAGAATCAGATTCCGATCTCAAAATCCTTTTTCCATTCCTTGTCCGATGCCGTCATTATTGAGTTAATTGCCAAAAGCCTGCTCGTAGAGCCACGTCTTCACCCTCCTCCGAAACACCAGTAACGAAGGGGCCTGCCTGATGTCCACCGGTAACGCATTCCATAGCCGAGGGGCCACCACCGAGAAGGCCCTGTCTCTCGTGCCTGCCAGCCGCACTTGTGACGCCGGCGGAACCGAGAGCAGGGCCTCCCCGGAAGATCTTAACGCTCTTCCCGGTTCGTAGGAGGAGATGCGTTCGGAGAGGTAAGTGGGGGCGGAGGGTTGGGGGTGGGGGGGGGTGGGGGGGGTGGTGGGGGGGGTAAGTTGGGGTATTGGGGCCGGAAGCGTGTAGGGCTTTATAGGCTAAAGCCTAGTTCACCTTAAATTGTGCCGCGGTAGCTGAATTGGCAGCCGCAGTGGAGCTGGTTGGAAACAGGGCAGGGGGGTGGTGTGGCTCGGCTATGAGACCTCCCCCGCCCCAAAAAAAAAAAAAAAAACTCCCAGAAAGGAAGGTCCATTCCTCCCCCCCCCCCCAAACCCCCCCCCCAACTCAGGCCCCCCCCCCCACCCCCCCCCTCCCCCCCTGTACCCCCCCCCCACCCCCGGTTTCCCCACCCCCACCCCCCACCCACCCCCCCCCCCCCCCCACCCTCCCCCTCCCCTCCCCGCCCCCCCCCCACCCAATACGCGTCCACCCCCCCCCCCCCCCCCCAACATTTCCCATATGCCCCCTGAGAGCCGCTCCCGTTAGCAACCTGGCTGCCGAGCGCTGGACCATCTGAAGCTTCCGGGCAGTCTTCAAGGGCAACCCCACGTAGAGCGCGTTGCAGTAGTCTATACGGGATGTGACAAGAGCGTGGACTACCGTAGCCAAGTCCGACCTCCCAAGATACGGGCGCAGCTGGCGCACGAGCCGAAGCTGGAAACCGCCGAGACTTGGGGTTCCAAGCTTAGCGAAGAATCCAGAGTCACACCCAAGCTGCGAACCTGCGTCTTCAGGGGGAGTGCGACCCCGTCCAACACAGGCTGTAACCCTATACCCTGTTCGGCCTTTCGACTGACTAGGAGTACCTCTGTCTTGTCTGGATTGAGTTTCAATTTGTTCACCCTCATCCAGTCCGACACAGCAGCCAAGCACCGGTTCAGGACCTGGACAGCCTCCTTAGTAGTAGGTGGAAAGGAGTGACAGAGCTGGACGTCATCTGCGTACAGATAACACCTCACCCCGAAACTCCGGATGATCTCTCCCAACGGCTTCATGTAGATGTTAAATAACATGGGGGACAGAATTGAACCCTGCGGGACCCCACAAATCAATGGTTGTGAGGACGAGCAGGTGTCCCCCAGCAACACCTTCTGGGTACGATCCTCTAGGAAGGACCTGAGCCACTGTAAAACAG
Organism: Anolis sagrei ordinatus; assembly: GCF_025583915.1. Classification (NCBI taxonomy): domain Eukaryota; kingdom Metazoa; phylum Chordata; class Lepidosauria; order Squamata; family Anolidae; genus Anolis; species Anolis sagrei. The sequence goes on along the minus strand of NW_026845477.1, from coordinate 125,207,091 downwards.
TGCCTCCCAGGCCCATTCCACGAGGCGCTCCAGAAGGATACCGTGGTCGACGGTATCGAAGGCCGCTGAGAGATCCAGCAGAACCAGCAGAGACACACTCCCCCTGTCAAGCTCACGCCGGAGATCATCCACTAAGGCGACCAAGGCTGTCTCGGTACCATGTCCCGGCCTAAAGCCAGACTGCGCCGGATCCAGATAATCCGTGTCTACCAAGAATGCCTGGAGTTGTGAGGCCACCACACGTTCCAGGACTTTGCCCAAAAAGGGGAGATTGGAAACAGGCCGATAGTTGACGAATTGAGTGGGGTCCAGTGATGGTTTTTTCAACAGCGGTTTTATCACAGCTTGTTTTAAGCTGGCTGGAATTTTGCCTTCCCGAAGGGAGGCATTAACCACCACCTTCACCCACTCGGCCAATCCCCCTCTGGCCTCCTTTAGAAGCCAGGATGGGCAGGGGTCTAGGATGCATGTGGTTGCTCTCATTCCTCCAAGTATCTTGTCCACATCCTCGGGTTTCACCAATTGAAATGAATCCATCAAAACTGGACAAGCAGATGCTCCAGAAAGTAGGAAATATATCCACCACCAAAGAAGAAGGGAAAAAGAAGAAAAAGAAAAAGAAAAAAAGCCCCAAAAAGGTGCAAAAAAAAAAGATGCACCAAAATAATAATAATAATAATAATAAACAAAATCTAAGCTGAAATGACTTCCACTCAAAAATAAAAGGAAATAAAATATGGAAAATAATATAAAAAAATAGGTAAGGAAAATAAATAGAAGGAAATAAAATATGGAAAATAATAAGAGAAAAATAGGGAAGAAAAATAAATAGAAGGAAATAAAATATGGAAAATAAATTGAAACGAATCCATCAAAACCGGACAGACAGATGTTCTCGTCACATCCTCAGAGACTGCCGTTAACATGGTATCCAGACCTGAACGGATCGAAGCGACTTTGTCCGCAAAGAACCGAGCAAATGCTTCACAGCGGGCTGTCGAGTTGTCAGGGCTCCCATCCAAAGTGGTGGGCTTCAACAGGCCTCTGACAACTCGGAACAGCTCGGCCGAACGGTTCTTTGCGGACGCAATATTGGCCGCAAAGAAAGATTTCTTTGCCGCCTTTATTGCCACGGCATATGCCCTTAATAGGGCAACAAACCGTGCTCGGTTTGACTCGCTCGGGTCCGAACGCCACACACGCTCTAGTCTCCTCTTTTTTCGCTTCATTGCTGCCAGCTCCTCGGTGAACCAAGGAGCTGGTTTAGCTCGGCTACTTGAGAGGGGACGTTCCGGAGCGATCGTGTCTATTGCCCTGGTCATCTCCCCATTCCAGAGAGCCACCAGGGCATCGACAGGATCACCAACCGAGGCAGCGGGAATTTCCCCAAGAGCCGTCAGGAATCCATTCGGATCCATAAGCCTCCTGGGGCGGACCATCTTAATGGGTCCCCCACCTCTGCAGAGGTTAGGAGGTGCAGTAAGTCTAAAGCTGACCAGATGGTGGTCGGTCCATGGCAACGGAGAGATGGATAACTCCTCAACCCCGCCACCTTGCTCCCATCCCTGACAGAAAACCAAATCCAATGTGTGTCCAGCACTGTGGGTGGGGCCAGTTATTTGTTGGGACAGCCCCATGGTTGCCATGGAAGACATGAAGTCCTGAGCCGCTCCCACTAAGGTAGTCTCGGCGTGTACATTGAAGTCCCCCAGCACAAGAAGCCGTTGGGACTCCAATGACAGGCTCGAGACCACCCCTGCTAGCTCAGGTAGGGAGACTGTAGTGCAGCGAGGTGGGCGGTACACTAACAGAATCCCTATTCTGTCCCGGTCACCCACCCTCAGGTGGACGCATTCAAAATTTGTTGACTGCGGGATGGGGGCCCTGGTCAGAAGAATGGAATCTCTATAGACCACTGCAACTCCGCCTCCCCGCCCTCTGGATCTCGGTTGGTGCTGCACGAGAACCTGGTGGGCAAAGCTGGGTAAATTTACACCTCCCGCTTCGTCCAACCAGGTCTCCGTGATAAAAAAAATGATAAAAAAATAAAATAAAAAAATAATAAAAATAAAAAAATACAAATGGGGGGGGAAAAAAGAAAAAGTGGGGGGGTCATGCACGCCAGATCTGCGCCTTTCGTCCAGGATTAGATCCTGACTGAAAGATGTTTGCCGTTGACAGTATCTGGCGTTCAAGGCAGCACGCATCTTTAACCCTGGAGGGACTCGTTGGCTGGTTCCAGCCATTTACCATGTCAGGGAACCAATTTCATTTTATTAAATTATTTGGGACTTGTTCCGCCTCCTGGCGCGAATTTGAATCTATGGATTCCTTTACTGTTTTGAGCGCGAATTAATGGGCCGGAAGTGGTCCCACCCTAAGCAAGATTACGGTCCTCCCTTTCCCTCGGCATCTCCCCCTCCCCGTCAAAACTTCTATGGGGGCCCCCCGGCCAATGGAATGCTCCTCTCCATCCATATTGCACTTCAAGATAGTAAGCTCATCCCATGCTTTCCTCCAGGTTGTTTCCTTTGTTGTCTTCCCTTTCTGCTGATCTAATCCCTTCCAATTGTTCCTTGATCCTGCAATGCTGTTACTAAGGTCTCCCCACCCACTCCCCCCTCTTTCCCCTTCTCCGATTGCCAGCAATGTTATCAGCAAATACCATAATTTGAGGGGCGACATGGGTATTCAAGTGTAGCAGGTAATGGGATGCAGGCAATAAGGTGCAGATGTTAACGTTTTAAGGTGTTAAATGCTTAATGCTTAGATGCTTGGTAAGCTAAAGTGCTATAGAGTGGCGCAATAGGGCTAAAGTGCGACAGTTTTAAAAGTGCACGGTTCTAAGGTGACTCAGTATATAAGTGCAATGGATGGAGAAAATTAGCAGCGTTGGATAAGTGGCTCAGTTCCTATGATTGAGAATTTACACCAATCTGCCTTTCCAAAGTTGAAGATATCTGCCCTTATGCTTTGCTACTCTGTGTGCATGCCCAGTGTGGAATACATCTCACCATGTTAAAACAGTGGATGTGGCTCTTAATGAGACTTGGCGCATTATCATAGGATGTCTACGCCCTACACACTGGAGAAATTACACTGTTTAGCCGGTATTGCACCACCTGACATCCGCCGGGAAGTAGCAGCCAATAGTGAAAGGACCAAGGCAGAGACATCTCCAGCTCATCCTGTTTGGGTATCAGCCAGCACGTCAACGACTTAAATCAAGAAATAGTTTTCTAAGATCTACAGAGACACTCGCTGGAACACCTCAGCAAGCGAGAGTCCAAAGTGGCAGGCTCAAACCCAGAACCTCAACCAATGGCTTTTACAAAATGAGAGACTCCCCCCTGGGCACACAGAAGACTGGGCGACTTGGAAGGCGCTGAACAGACTGCGCTCTGGCACCACGAGATGCAGAGCCAACCTCAGGAAATGGGGCTACAAAGTGGAATCCACGACATGCGAGTGTGGAGAAGAGCAAACCACAGACCACCTGCTGCAATGCAACCTGAGCCCTGCCACATGCACAATGGAGGACCTTCTTGCAGCAACACCGGAAGCACTCCAAGTGGCCAGATACTGGTCAAAGGACATTTAATCAACTACCAAGCTTGCAAACTCTGTTTTGTCTGTTTGTTAAAAATGTAATACAATTGTCTGGTTGCTACTGACACGATAAATAAATAACCAGACACAGATAAAGAATATTATGGAGGGGGAAAATCAACAAAGCAAGCCATTCTGCTGATGTGTAGGCATTCCCTGCTTTTGTTGCCCATCATTTCACAGATTCTCAGGCGCTTTGAGTTGTTTCCTATTTTATATAAGGGGCATCATTTTATGATGCCACTGTACGTAATGGGATCTGAGCATCCACAGATTTTGGAATCTGTGGGGATGTGGTGGTGCAGGTTTTCGAACCAATACCCAGTGGATACCTGTACTGTATTTGTGCACATTGGTTACCTACCTACCAATCTATCTTTCTGTCTTTCTCCTTCGCTCCCTTCCTCCCTTGGAAACATTCTGCATACTAGCAGAAATGGCTTGTACATAAGCATTTGTTTGCGGACCACCACTGGGGGTAGCATTGATTATTATAGAAGTTGATGAATTTGTTGTCAAAAACAACATGGTTTGCCCTGAGTATAGGACAACTGGGCGGATGGACAGACAGACAGACAGACAGACAGACAGACAGACAGGCAGGAAAGCTTTCTATCCTCATCAAATGTCTAGCTATAGTTCTTTTTTAAATTGTTTATTTTGCACTATCGTTTATGTTTAATTTACACTTAATGTTTTTGCTATATTAATGTATGTATTTTGTTTTGGCCTCGAATTGTGCCGACTATGTATACCGCCCTGAGTCGCCTTCGGGCTGAAATGGGCGGAATAGAAATAATGTAAATAAATAAATAAATAAATAAATAAATAAATAAATAAATAAATAAATAATATTTTCTACCAGAACTGAAATTGCTTGAGGGCCAAGAAGGGCAGTATACAAATACAGTAAATAAATAAAATAAATCTCCTGATGGGTTCTATGGACAGTCCTGGGAAGATTAAAATAATTCACGGGAATATAATACCACCATGTTAAGTTAGACAACTTGAAGAGAAGCAAAGCAGAAGGGTCTGCAATGTTCTTGGAACTTTCCTGATGATATTTCTGAGCTGTGTTGTTCAAAGATGAATCATAGAATCAGACTGCAGTGGAAGACGAATTCCTGGTGTCCTGCAGTTAGCCGGAGATGATGTCTCATGTCTCTCTCAATGAAGTACAAACATTATTCCATTTGTTATAGTGCTAAATGACCATGTGAAAGTGAAATACTGCTTATATAAAGAAACATTGCCATGGCTGTAGTATGGTCAGATCTAGAGGGATTAAGCATCCGGAGTTTTGGAGTTGTGTGCCATCTCTACGCAGATGACACTCAACTCTACTACTCTTTTCCACCCAATTCCAAGGAAGCCCCTCTGGTGTTGGATGAATGCCTGGCCGCTGTGGTGGTCTGGATGAGGAGAAACAAGCTGAGGATCAATCCCGACAAGACAGAGGTCCTCCTGGTTGATTGTAAACCAGATCGGAGTATAGGGTGGCAACCTGTGTTGGATGGGGTTGCACTCTCCCTGAAGTCACAGGTCCGCAGTGTGAGTGTCCTCCTGGACTCATCACTTACGCTTGAAGCTCAGGTGTCGGCGGTGGCTGGGAGGGCCTTGGCACAATTAAGACTCATGCGCCATCTGCGACCGTACCTCGTGAAGGCGGATTTGACCAGGGTGGTCCATGCCTTAGTCACCTCCAGATTGGACTACTATAATGAACTCTACGTGGGGCTGCCCTTGAAAACGGCCCGGTAATTTCAATTGGTTTAACGAGTGGCAGCCAGATTGTTACTGGTGCTCCTTACAGGGAGCGGTCAACCCTCCTGTTTAAGGAGCTCCATTGGCTGCTGTTCATTTTCCGGTCCCAATTCAAGGTGCAGGTGCTTACCTACAAAGCCCTAAACAGTTTGAGACCCGCCTACCTGCATGACCGCATCATTGTGTACGAACCCACGCAATCTCTTCGATCATCTGGAGAGGCCCTGCTCGCGCTCCCACCTCTATCGCAAGGCCCCTCAACTCTGGAACTCACTCCCCAGGGACATCAGACATGCTCCAACGTTGGCAGTCTTTAGGAGGAGCCTGAAAATGTGGTTGTTCCAGTGTGCCTTCCCAAAATAAGGAAACTCCCAGCAATTTGTCCCTAAAGGCACTTTAGTAGTGATCTAGGATTGTCTGCACGCTCTATCCCTCTCCAAAATTTCTATCTTGTTTATATGTCACTTAGTCACGCCCAGCATTATTTTTTAAATTTTTAATTAGTACATTTGGCCCTGCCATAGGTTTTAAACGTCGTTGTGTTCAATGTATTGTCGAAGGCTTTAATGGCTGGAATCACTAGGTTCTTGTGGGTTTTTTCGGGTTATAGAGCCATGTTCTAGAGGCATTTCTCCTGACGTTTCGCCTGCATCTATGGCAAGCATCCTCACTACCTCTGAGGATGCTTGCCATAGATGCAGGCGAAACGTCAGGAGAAATGCCTCTAGAACATGGCTCTATAGCCCGAAAAAAACCCACAAGAACCTAGTCGTTGTGTTATTGTTAATGTTTATTGCTATTTTCTGTTTATGAGCTTTATTTATTGTTGTATTATTGTTGCTATTGTTTTATTGTTGAATTGTTGGGCTCGGCCTCATGTAAGCTGCACCGAGTCCCTTGGGGAGATGGTAGCGGGGTACAAATAAAGTTTAATAATAATAATAATAATAATAATAATAATAATAATAATAATAATAATAAAAAGAAGGGCTGAGAAGAGACAGTGGTTGGGAAAGCAAGCTGAAAACAGTAACAACTCTGGTTTGACTGTGCCAAGGTGAATGCCTGTCTGAGACACACACCTGTGAAAATGGAAAGGAGACATTTTTTAAGAACGCCCTAATTCACAGAGAAGCTGGATTTGTACAAACAGATTTACGGCTGTGCTGTAGTGGCACAAGTATTTGAACATGAGTTACTGTGCAGGGGAAAAAAACCCCAGAAATTAAGAACAAGATCCTGCTTGACTAGCCTTGGGCCAGAAAAAGATAGGGTTGGTTAGGTGTCTGAAAGTGAGAAATTTATTTCCATGACACAGAGCGAAGTTGAAACAAACCCCTGCCTGTTTTCTATACAAAAGTGGTAGTGTGTCCAGAATGGAGGCCCTGATTGCTGAGACTAATGACACTATGTAACACGATTTTTGTTCCTGGGTTATAAATGTCATTTCCTAAATGGTTCTATCATAAAGACATGGAAAAAGTATATTAAACTGTAAAAACTTTGTTTTTGTGGGACATCCTGCAGCACATTTGGCTATAGTTTTTCAATGAATATCTCATAGAGTCTCAACCAATTTAACATAGTTTTATGGCAGCCACAAATGCAAAATTTCTGAAGTGTAACAACTACTTTCAAAGTGCACAATTAAACAGGATATAACATTTTCAAACCAGGAACATATTTTTCCCAGTTTTGTTACACTGTGATCATTGAATAAGGACAAATGCCTATATTTTAAGAAGTTTTAGGGGTTTTAATATGCATTTATATGTCTATTGACTTTATATTTTTTTATTTGTTTATGCATAATGAGGCATTAAATTTTGGGTTGTTGTAGGTTTTTTGGGGGCTATATCGCCATGTTCTAGAAGCATTCTCTCCTGACGTTTCGCCTGCATCTATGGCAAGCATCCTCAGAGGTAGTGAGGACCTCACTACTTCTGAGGATGCTTGCCATAGATGCAGGCGAAACGTCAGGAGAGAATGTCTCTAGACCATGGCCATATAGCCCGAAAAAACCTACAACAACCCTGTAATTTTATTATTATTTTCATTTTATACCAGGCGTACTAGACGATCCCCAAAATGTTATAAGGTTTTACATGCCTAAAAAGTCGTCTAATACGTCTATATACGGTAACAATGTATTCATCAGTCTCTTTGAATACAGGCAGGGAATAGAGGAATAAAATAGCCCTTTTAAATCATCTTTAAAATATGCCTCATGCTATAAAATGATCAGTCCTTAAGATAGTTGGCAGCCAGCCATGTCTTCACTGTCTGAAGAAAGAACAAATGGCAGAATGACAGTTAGAACCGTTGGTCTCAGCAGCCAGCCAATCAGAACCCTAGCCCCTGACACACTCAGCCAAACTCTCTCCAGTTAACCCACCATATCATGGTGTCGTTTTTCAAATCCTAACACCCTCTTCCTGGCATAATGCCAAGAGGACAGCCTGAGGATCGAGGGGGAGGAGGATCGGGGCAGTCGCCACATGTCCCGCCTTCCTCCCAGCATAAGGATGGGGCAAGCATCCCTGTCCTCCTCCCTCCCAGCCAGGCCCGCAATTCAGCCCCAAGGCAAAAAAGTTTGCCCGTCCCTGCCATAGACAGCTCCTCAAAAGTAAGTTGTGTTGAATTGAGTGGATCTTTGTCCACAAATGGGTGGGGAGAGAAATGAGACCAAAGGCAAGTGGAAGAGTTTGACTATGTAGGCATGTTTATTTTGTTGTCCTATTATTGAGTCTTAGTCAAAGAGGGTTATTGAGATGATATGGTATAAAGAGAGGTGAGGTGATGGTACACACTCCATGTATCTAAATAGTAGCCCCAGCTAGAGGAAATTGGTTGAATCAAATGGTACAAGTGTCCATTTATTAGTTTCCCAAAGTGAGTTGACTCCATCTGGGAATTATAATTGGATGTACGCTGGGGCCTTCAAGGCATGGTATCAACCAATGTGCATTTCCACATGTTCCACCAAGAAAAGACCAATTCCTTATCTTCTGAACCGTTCCTTCTTCTAGACGTTGTTCCATCCCAACAGTGGGGCAGCTGGAAAATATGGAGAGATACAGGCTCTTCGGCTGGATCAGTACAAGGCATTTTATCTCACAGGTTGGTTGCTTATCCAGATTTCTTGGATGTGTTTAAGTTTTGTTCCATCTCTTGAAAATAGTGTGATATGAATAAAGGCAGTCATTTTCCCGCAATGTCGAAACACAGTCACATCTTCAGATATATCTCTCATTCTTTGTCTGCGTCTGCCCCACACCCTTTTCCAAGAAAAGAATTCAGAGAGAAGATAAGAATTTTTTTAATGTGTCTGTTCCTTTTGGTTTTGTAAGGGATGGGAGACATCCAGACAAAAAGCAAGAATTTAACCCCACAGCATACTGAAACAGAGCAGAGGTGCCTTTGTTTTTAAAATGTTTTAATGTGTGTTGTCGAAGGCTTTCATGGCCAAAATCACTGGGTTGTTGTAGGTTTTTCGGGCTGTATGGCCATGTTCTAGAGGCATTCTCTCCTGACATTTCGCCTGCATCTGTGGCAAGCATCCTCAGAGGTTGTGAGGTCATACATGGCTGTATGGCCATGTTCTAGAGGCATTCTCTCCTGACATTTCGCCTGCATCTATGGCAAGCATCCTCAGAGGTTGTGTGGTCTTGTAACCTCTGAGGATGCTTGCCATAGTTGCAGGCGAAATGTCAGGAGAGAATGCTTCTAGACCATGGCCATATGGCCTGAAAAAAATCTACAACAACACACTGTTTCAATGTGTATTAATTGTAATCTTAATTTAAATGTCTATTTTAACGGTATATTGTTTTTAAATCATTGAATAGTTGCCTATGTGTAAAGCCGCCTTGAGTCCTCTTTGGGGTTGAAAAGGGCAGGGTATAAATATGGTCAATAAATACATATGTGGGCATAACAGTGGTGGGTCACTTTCTACAGCCCATCAGGTATTGTTGGACAGAAACTCCCAGATTCCTCAAAATTGGGTGCACTAGGCCTGATGGGAGTTGCAGTTCAACATCATTGGAGGGCACATGTTTCCCATTGCCATTCTAATCTATGGTATACTCCAGACTTCTGTAATCCAAGTAGAAGAAGTAGTGGTCATGTACTCACAGGCTAAGGAATTCTGAAATGATTCTGTAAAGAAAATCAGCAGGAGATAATACCATATTGTGCCTTAAGCCTTTGTGGTTATTTTTTATTTGTATTAACAGCTACATACAATAATAAAAATTAGCATGCAATACATGTACATGATGGCAACAGTCTTGGAAAGCAATGGCTCCCAAAGTGACCCATTTAAGGTGGAATCAGGTGTCAAACAGGGATGTGTTATTGCTCCAACTTTATTCTCCATCTTCATTGCTATGATACTTCATCTTGTTGACGGGAAGCTTCCTACCGGAGTGGAAATCATCCATCGGACAGATGGCAAGCTCTTTAACCTCAGCAGACTGAAAGCCAAAACCAAGGTTACAACAACATCTGTTATAGAACTCCAGTATGCTGATGACAATGTCGTCTGTGTGCATTCAGAAGACCTACAAGCCACTCTAAACACCTTTGCAGAAGCATACGAGAAGCTCGGCCTGTCATTGAACATCGAGAAAACCAAAGTGCTCTTCCAGCAGTCACCAGGCAATCCCTTTCCAATGCCAGATACAGCTTAATGGTGTAACATTAGAAAATGTTGATAATTTCCGCTTCCTTGGCAGCCACCTCTCCACAAAAGTCAACATTGACACTGAAATACAACACCGCCTGAGCTCTGTGAGTGCAGCATTTTTCCAAATGAAGCAGAGAGTGTTTGAGGACCGGGACATCCGTAGGGATACCAAGGTGCTTGTTTATAAAGCTATTGTCCTCCCAACCCTGCCATACGCCTGCGAGACATGGACAGTCTATAGACGTCACATGCAGCTCCTGGAACGATTCCATCAGCATTGCCTCTGAGAAATCCTGCAAATCTCTTGTGAAGACAGGCAGACAAATGTCAGCGTGGTGGAAGAAGCAAAGACCACCAGCATTGAAGCGATGGTCCTCCCGACCACCGTCTCCCAAAGCAGTAGCTCTACTCCCAACTCAAGAACAGAAAATGGAATGTGGGTGGACAGGAAAAGAGATTTAAAGATGGGCTCAAAGCCAACCTTAAAAACTCTGGCATAGACACTGAGAACTGGGAAGCCCTGGCCCTTGAGCACTCCAGCTGGAGGTCAGCTGTGCTGTAGAATTTGAAGAGGCACGAATGGAGGGCGAAAGAGAGAAACGTGCCAAGAGAAAGGCGCATCAAGCCAACCCCAACTGGGACCGCCTTCCATCTGGAAACGAATGCCCTCACTGCGGGAGAAGATGCAGATCAAGAATAGGGCTCCATAGTCACCTACGGACCCACTGCCAGGACACTACACTTGGAGAACCATCATCCTCGGACTACGAGGGATCGCCTACGTAAGTAATTGAAATCCAGTGACATCTGGAGGGCCCTGGGCTGCCCATCTTTGCACAAAAGAAGACGCATCCAATGAGCGAACCTGCAAGGAGATAAGATGGAAGTGCAGGGATGATTCAGCTCTCTCGGGCATCTCTCCCTCCTTTGAAAATGGGAGATCCGCCTTCAGGTGCAGTCACAATTTCTTCAGAAAATATATGTTGATGTGGTCTTGGAAAGCTTATGAAGGCAAAGTATTTTTATTCTCTCCACACACACACTAAAAATTGGTGTACGTGTTATATGACAACACAGTACACCCATTAGATTTTTCTTGTGTGGGTGTTCAAATATCAGGACACCTACAAGCATAATTATCTGCATAGTGACGGATCTGGGAACTTGGGAAAGTGCTAATTGCAAATAAATGTTACATTAATTTACTGTAGCCCTTGTTGGGTTGCTATGATTGTGTAACCACCATAGCTAACGCAGCTGAACAATGACACTGAGCTCCTCTCACCTTACTAGGATGCATCGATTATGGTCAGGAGTCTGTTTCCCTGTTGTTTGAGCAGCAGCTGACTGATGTCCCACCTTTCCTGTGAGTAATCTCCGTTATATTAGGAAGGTCCTTGTTACAATTCCTACTCACGTCAGAGATTGCTCACATGAATTTCAATCAGCGATAGTGGAACAGACCCTCTTTGATCACAACAGCTACCACCCAATAAATTTTGATTGGGAAACTCATGTTTCCTAAGTACCCTAAACTAGGGACTATGTTAGGATCATGAATACAAAAGTTAAACAAGAACACTCCAACAGAGTTTCAGTCATCAACATTGACATAGGAGAAGCCATGAACTCCAGAAGACCTCTCTGGGTATGTAATGCTCCTGTTCCTTTGTGACTGGATAGGGTTTCCAGTAAGTGTAGATCTGTCTAAAACAGCCTGCTTCCGAGTGTGTTGTTCCCATAAGCTCATCACTATAATGTGGGCTTTGTGTGAACAATGTGTGGGAAATCCATTATTGTTCTCTAGTGCAGCCTTCTCATTAATATGACCCACAGAGTGAGACACATTTTCCAGTTTTTCTCCTTTCTGCAAAGGTAGCAAAGTGCCATGTCAATAGAAATGGGGGTATTCTGACTGTATTAATCCCTGTTGAATCATAACACAGTCCTGTTTTGGATTTGGGGATGTATGACTGTGAAGGATGTATGGCTGTGAGGTTGTGTACTATGTATGTCCTCAGGATAACTTAGATCTTCCTCATCCATGAACTTATCCTGTGGATTGACCACTGTGGTCGCAGATGTGTTAATCCTATATTGTGCAGCTGTTGCATTAGCTGAAGTATGATCTACTTGTGAATCCAGTTTCATTAAATACCTGCCCATGTTATAAAAACACAAGAGGGAAACAAGTATTTTAAAATATTTCTGTAGTGTGTCAGAACTCTATAGCGGTTAGAATCCTCAGAGTGACTTTCATGGGCATCATTACTTACTTACTTAGGCGATCCCTCGTTGTCCGAGTAGGATTGTCTTCCAAGATCGGTGTCCTGGTGGTGGGTCCGTAGGTGACTTTGGAGCCCTATTCTTGATCTGCATGTTCTCCCGCAGTGAGGGCATGGGTTTCCAGGTGGAAGGCAGTCCTGGTCAGGGTTGGCTTGATGTGCCTTCCTCTTGGCACGTTTCTCTTTCGCCCTCCATTTGTGCCTCTTCAAATTCTACAGCACTGCTGGTCACACCTGACCTCCAGCTGGAGCGCTCAAGGGCCAGGGCTTCCCAGTACTCTGTGTCTATGTCAGAGTTTTTATAAAGCGATTGTCCTCCCAACCCTGCTATACGCCTGCGAGATGTGGACTATCTAGACGTTCCATGCCTTGAGCCATCTTTAAATCTCTTTTCCTGTCCACTAACATTTTGTTTTCCGTTCTTGAGTTCGGAGTAGAGCAACTGCTTTGGGAGACAGTGGTCGGGCACCTGGACAACATGGCCGGTCCAGCAGAGTTGATGGCGGAGGACCATTGCTTCAATGCTGCTGGTCTTCGCTTCTTCCAGCACACTGACATTTGTCCGCTTGTCTTCCCAAGAGATTTGCAGGATTTTTCAGAGACAACGCTGATGGAATCGTTCCAGGAGTTGCATGTGACGTCTGTAGACAGTCCACATCTTGTAGGCATATAGCGGGTTGGGAGGACAATAGCTTTATAAACAAGCACCTTGGTATCCCTACAGATGTCCCGGTCCTCAAACATTTCTCATAGGTGAGAAATGAAGGCTCACAATAAGTGTTCCTACACTTTGATTTTCAAGTATTGGCCCAATCAATACACTCTTGGTCAGTTTTTGCACTCATAGTTGTGTGATGAGCTGAACTATACATGTGTCTGTCCAACCCACCAGTGTTCAGGGATGTTGTTCCTTGCAACTATAAAGATACAGCTTCAGGATTGGTTGTCATGAGATCCCGATCTCTAACCCTTGCACTTGACCTCTTCCCAGGTGGCGCCAGAGCCTGTGATGGCAGTATTGGACAGGAACAGCAGCACCAACCCCCTCTCATTTTTAACTTACACCGGGATGTTCTGGAGGCGCAACCCCTGGACCCTCACACTCCTGAGTACAGGACTGTCTTGCCAGGTGTGAGCAAGGCTCTTCAAGACATACTTCAGGATATTGCTATGGACAATGTATCCATTGCAGATTACTCTCACGACCCAGCAGTGTCGCCTTGCTGCAACCCACAACACCTGCTGTGTCGGTGCCATTAGACTTCTTGCCCATCGTCCTTGGAAGAATGCTGAGAGGCAGTGGACTGAAGCGAGGAAGTACCAAGGAGGAAAAATACCAGGAAGTCTGCAAGTTTTAAAGAAGTGGGCAAGGGAAACTTTTAAGGCAGGCTTGCACAACTTGGGAAAAGTATAGGGTCAAAATTAGACAGGCTAAGGCTCTTGGGGGCACAAATAGGCTTTCAGCACCTCACTTCCCAAGTATGGTATAATTAATGACTAATTGGGATTATTATTGTTGTGTGCCTTCAAGTCGTTTCAGACTTGGGAAACTTTATAACAGAGTTTTCTTGTCCAGTTCAGAGGAGCCTGGCCTTTGTCTTCCTCTGCGCTCATTTTTTTTCAAAACCCTCCTACCAGATATATCCTACCTTTGTTCATGCCCAGTGATTTTTTTTTATTAATCCTAAACTATTATATTCGGCCCAGCCATAGGTTTTTAAATCTTTGTGTTTTATTGTTTATATGTGACTTATATTAATTGTATTGTTTTTTGTTTATTGCTTTTTTTTGGTTTATTTATGTGTTATTGGGCTTGGCCCCATGTAAGCCGCGCTGAGTCCCTTGGGGAGATGGTGGCGGGGTATAAATAAAGTTTTATTTATTATATTATTATTATTAAAGAATGAGTGTCTTAAAAGCACCCAGTAGATTCCGAGCTGTAGTCCGAGGTTCAAACCACTACTTTTTGAATATCTTTCTTTTCCCCACTTCCCATTCTTTATATTTCTTAATTTTCTTCCTTCCCTGTTTCCTACTGACCTTTCTTTCTCCCTTCTTTCCTACCTTCCTTCCTCCTCTCCTTCCTCTTCCCTACCCTTTCTCCTTCCCTCCTTTTCTGTTCCTTTCTTCCTTTTCTCCCTCTCTCCCTTAACTCTTTTTCTGATCTCCCTTTCTTTCTTTGCTCCCTCCCTCCGTTTTTCATTCCTCCATTTCTCCCTCTCTCCTTTTTCATTCTTTCTTTTCTTCTTTTGCTCCCTCCTTCTCCCTCCTTTCGCTCCTACCTATTTTTCATTCCTTTGCTCCCTCCTTCTTTTCATTTCTTCAATTTTTCATTACTTTCTTTCTTTGCTCTTCCTTTTCTTTTTCCTTCCCCTTTTCTTCCTTTGCTCCCTCCCTCCCTCCCTCCTAGGAGCATGTGCTGCTGGGTGCACACTGTGGTTTTTCTCTCTCCTATTCTACTGTGTGTGATGGTGGTCATGATGTGGCATGTGGGAAGAGGACAATCTCCCTTTTTACAACAGGTGGAAGCCTCAGGCCAGGAGCTGTTTTAAGGCAAGCCTGTTTTAAGGCTTCCTGAGTACCAGAGAAATGTAAGTCTGTAACTATATATCTATCTACACTCCAATTCCAGAAAGCAGTGCTTCCGTCTTTGGATACACAATGGCACCTGGAAAGCTACCAGATACTGGTCTCCCCCTGCTACTAATAATCAGTAAGGGTGAAGTCTGTTACGCAAGTGAGGAAAGAAATGTTGCCATCACCCTCCAGTCAACCTTCAGGTCTCTCAAATTAACCAGAAGCAAATACACTGTGCCAGGAAATGCCAACTTTCCTGAAACCTGCAGCAGAAAACAGGTGGCCTAGTCCATCTTCCCTGTCACATTTAGCATGACTTAACCACAGTTATGTGTATATCATGATGCACCTGAGATGCTTAGATCATAGCTAAAATGCTCCAACAACTGGAGTCATCAAACAATCTGGTGAAATCAAACCACAAGATCCAAAAACAGAGAGTTCTGATTGTATACATACAAGTGTCCTTATTTTGTTTACTCTTAAAAATATGCCTTTACTAAACTGCTTACAAGTTTCATCTTGTCATCTGCCCCTGGTGGCGCAGTGGGTTAAACCCCTGTGCCGGCAGGACTGAAGACTGACAGGTCGCAGGTTCGAATCTGGGGAGAGGTGGATGAGCTCCCTCTATCAGCTCCAGCTCCTCATGCGGGGACACGAGAGAAGCCTCCCACAAGGATGATAAAAACATCAAATCATCCAGGCATCTCCTGGGCAACGTCCTTGCAGACGGCCAATTCTCTCACACCAGAAGCAACTTGCAGTTTCTCAAGTCGCTCCTCACATGACAAATCATGAGAGTCCATTACCTGTTTGGGAAACAAAAAATGCTCTTCCCTTTTTATCTCTGAATGAAATTTGTGCGCAAATCTTTACAAAAGAGCAACTGAGGTCGTGGCTGGCACAGCCCAAAACAAGAAAAGTTTCCCGTCTACAAATTTCCAGCATTTGCATTTGTAAAACCCACTCAAAATCTCCGAACCATCCAAATGAACACAGACAGAGAACAGCTGCTGCTGACATCATGATGCTTTTATTAAGAGGTATTCCAGCAAAGCTCCAACGCAGTATGTTGGGGTACTCTTCTTTTCCTAATAGGTCACTGCAAAAATATTCTGCATGGGTAAAATAGTATGTATATACTGTACAAAGATAAAGATCGGATTCTTCTATAGGTACATTTATACATGACATAAATTAGAAAAGGGCAGGTATGTGTATAAAATTCAGGTTAACATTTACACGGTGGTTCTCAGAGAGAGAGCAATGTGCACATACAGTACATGGATACCAAAGCCACACCGCAGTTTGAGTAAATACACAAGTGGCCAATGAGGGTCCACTAGGAACAAACACAAGGGATCACCCGTGGTAAAATCCTCATTATATGGATTCTTCCAAAAGCCCCTCTCATTTTTTATTTTCCAAACTACCTCCCATCCGCTGCTCTGCGCTGCTGCTTGCCACTCCTCATGACCTCTTCGCTTTGTCCATCTGGCTTCCACGGCACAAGATTATCTACCAAAATCAAAACAGAAGGGCCTTACTTTTCCCAGCAATGTGCTGCTGAGCATGGTGTGCGGTAAACAAGCTGTGCGCACATGCAAAGGAAGCAGCAGGGAGGGAAATGTCAGGCGACTGTTTTCCTTTCCAGAAAGCCCACAGGTTGCCTGAGAATAATTTCTGTCCTTTATCCTTAACGGGAATGTTCTGCCTCAAGAGTGAACTAGAGTCACCGCCCATCTGGGGCCTTGTTCGGAAATCAAGACGGGCTTTAAGAATGAATAGTGTGCTTGAGTTATAAATGCAAATCACTTAAAACGTCATTAAATGTAGTCCCATGGAATTAAATAAAGAAATGGAAGAAAAAGCAACCCAGCCAGGACATGTAGCTCCAGAGGACATTAGCTGACATCTGTCACTAGTAAAACAAGCAAAACAAGTCAGACTAAGGGCCATGGGAGGAAAAAGGCCCATCTCTGTGCACTTCTGCAAATGCCTTGCAGAAGTGCACAGGAAAAAAATCTAGATAAATTCAAGGCACAAGTCTTCCCAACTGTTTTGAGAGTATGATCATTGAGAATAACACCTATTATCAAAACTAATAAACTAACAAACTATATGCTTTTGTGGACCACTGCTCTCTTCTGGTGCAGAACGTGATGCATCAGATGCAAAAGGGCTGCTGTCCATTAACAGATGTCAAACCACTCAGGCCCCTTATACACTGCCATATAAAATCCGGAGTATCTGCTTTGAACTGTATTATATGGCAGCGTAGACTCATAATCCAGTTCAAAGCAGATAATGTGAGCCCCCGGTGGCGCAGTGGGTTAAAGCCCTGTGCCGGCAGGACTGAAGACCAACAGGTCGCAGGTTTTAATTCAGAGAGAGGCGGATGAGCTCCGTCTATCAGCTCCAGCTCCTCATCCGGGGACATGAGAGAAGCCTCCCACAAAGATGAGAAAACATCAAAATCATCCGGGCGTCCCCTTGGCAACGTCCTTGCAGACGGCCAATTCTCTCACAACAGGACGCTCCTGACACAACAAAAAAAACCTGCTTTGATTATCTGGATTATATGGCAGTGTAGAAGGGGCCTCAGGCTTTACAAAAACCAGTCTTTGTGGGCTTTGCCGAATGTGACTATCTTCCTGACAAATGTAGCATGTTATCAACACACTCTCACAATTCTGCCCTTTTCTTTGTTCCTCCCAACCTTCCCTATATTGCCAGCAGTTTCAGTTATTCAACCTGCCAATTATAAAGCCAAATTTAAATGGCAAATCAGCACAAGGATATAGCACTAATCCTGCTAGTGACAAGGCTAACCTTGCTTTCTGTATTGTTTAGAAATAGATAGAAATACAGTGATTGCCAAATGGCAATTATTGCTTGGTGACAGTTCCTAGGCCTTGCAGAATATCTAACATTGCAATTTTGTCATCTGAAGAGCAATGCCAGGAAGGAGAAAAGTATCCATATCATCACCACTAATGAAAAACAGACCTATAACATAAAACATGGAAGTCAGATTACAATTCCATTTAATTCCAGCATCCCTGGATACAGAAACATAATATGCCCAGCTACCTGCAGCCCTCAAAGTTCAAATGAGGCTCGTCTCCAGAAACAGCCATGATAATAAAAGGGGCTCAGTCAACAACATGAAGCTTACGGTAAATACTTCATCCTATATTGATGTGAAATCTCTTCAAGTGCCAACTCTGCTGAAATCTATAGGGTAGCACACTGGGTGGAGTCACTACAATCCAGTTCTAGCCTCTCCTCAAAGTCAGACAAGAAAAACCCAATAGCACTTTGCATGTCAGTGTACTCATGATTTCAGAAAGAAAAATGCTACAATATTCTAGGATATTGGAACCTAAAGATCCCAAAGCTAAAGATCCACACAATATTCGAAAGAACTTAGAAAGCAACCAAAAGCAAATGATTTGGACCATGAATGAAAAGTAAACGTGCGGCAAGGATTCTCAAGGAAAGGCAAAGGCTAAGGAATCATTTCACCCATCCTCTTCTCTTGGGGCAGCCAATAAAATAAGCTATAATTGCATGAGCTTTGTGGCCTCAAAAGAGGTTGCTGATCACATCTGCCTCAACAACCCAACCATCCTCTATACCAGTGGTTCTCAACCTGTGGGTCCCCAGATGTTTTGGCCTTCAACTCCCAGAAATCCCAACAGCTGGGAAACCGGCTGGGATTTATGGGAGTTGTAGGCCAAAACACCTGGGGACCCACAGGTTGAGAATCATTGCTATATGCAGACAGGTAATCAAGCCTGGAGGCAGAACAGCTAAATCACCAATACATCACACTTTTAAATATCTCACTCTTCTTCCCTCTCTCAGTTCTTTTTAGTTCTGTGTAGCTGAGATGGCTGGATTAACAGCTTCTTCGTGGAGCATCAGAGTATTTAAAATATACTCTGATGCTCCATGAAGAAGCTGTTATATATATATATAGAAATCTTATACTGGTCCAGCCAGCAGGGACAAATAGCTTTCGACTTAGGTCTGTTTTTTTCTTCCTAAGCTTAAACAACTAATTAATACCAAAACTAAAACCTGCATCAGAAGGAGAAAGTGAAGCAGAATGGCAAGCAGCAGCAAAAGCAGTGCAGGAAAGTGGTGGACCAAGAACCCACACGATACATCTGGCAAATTTACACTTACCAGAAGTGGCACTGCCGCCAGGTCTTTGTGGCAGCTTCCAGTGTCACTCCAGTAGTGCAAAACCCATACAAAGAGGATGGGACCACTGGGAAGGAGCCAGGAAAACATGATTCTCCTGAGACGCTTTTCACCTTTAGCATGTGAACCCTCCCCATTTCCTAGCCACATTCCCAATACTTTTCTTCTCTCACTCTAAACTAGGATATATAACTGGCTATGGAAACACAGAGCATCCCCCATTACCTTTCAGAGGGATACAATTTAGACAATTATTTAGAAAATAAATAGTATGGATTAAGAGGTACTGCAAGGTAACAGATTGGAAAAAATTATCTCGTGGAAAAACATTTCTTTCTTTAAGAAAAAGGTCCCCAGTAATAAATTAATCCTTGTAAAGAAGCAAGACAACTCAATCGGTAGACCTTCCAATAATAGGGAGCTACAAAGTTAGGAGTTGTAATTCGCTCTTTTTCTGTCTTGTGATCTGCTACCCACCAGACCTTCCCTGGCACTGGTGCTCACTGAATCTGCCCTCAGAGTGGTGCCCCCTGTCCCCTCTTCCCCAATGCATGCCCACCAAGAGGATTTCCTCTCACCAGGGCCCACACCAATGGTGCAGCCACCACCAAAAGCACTGGCAAGGTCAAGAGGGAAAGAGTGAACACCTAGGCCTTAAGCTGCTCTGGGTTGGGAACTTTCAGTGCTGCTCTCTTGCTCAGGGCCACAAACCATGTGCCAGTTTCCTCTGTCCTGCTCACTCCATCTGAACACACCAGGGCTCAACATATCACAAGGAGTGGCAAACGTCTTTCAGAGCTACTGTTACTTGAGAAGGCAAAAATGGTTTGTCTAGGAACCAATCTGGGATCATTAGTCAGGGATGCCAGCATCACTGCTTTGTATTAATAGGTAGGGCTCTGGTCAGTCTTGTGACAGGAACCCTTTGGTAAGTGTAAGCGTTACAATACTTTTTACAAGTTTGTACATGTCTTGCTCCTCAAGACCTTCTCCTACGAAGGTGCAAGTTCTCTACCCATCTAAGGGCCCAGCAGGATCAGTTGCCACGGGCTGCAAAAGAAGAGGAAG
This sequence comes from Anolis sagrei ordinatus, assembly GCF_025583915.1. Classification (NCBI taxonomy): domain Eukaryota; kingdom Metazoa; phylum Chordata; class Lepidosauria; order Squamata; family Anolidae; genus Anolis; species Anolis sagrei. Next base: position 125,186,883 of record NW_026845477.1, on the reverse strand, counting down.
GGACTAATCTATTGGAAGAAGGGGGTTATAACACTTTCTTCTCAATGCAAAGCCCACAGCGCTGCGTTAAGTACTCCTAATGCTCACGGGTGGAAATTCATTTTCATCGTCCAGACACACGGGCCCAGTGGCAAATTCGTGTTCGGGTATAATCTCTCCTCGGAGGGCTCCTCCATCTTCTGAATAGCCTACAATAGATTGAATGAAATTAAACCAAAGAATGCCTTTTACAGAATACATTTTTCCCTTTCCAGGGTTTTCAAGGGGAAATGAAAGGATTGGGAAGATATGCCAATGCTCCCCTCACTAGATTGGGACAAAACAGGATTTCGTCGCTTTCAAGTTATGAGCCCCAGGCTTTCCATAATGAATAATGCAGTTCAGACAAGAGCTTTCATGAATATTTGCAACAGCGGTGTGAAAGGCTTTTTCTCTCTCTTAAGAACACCAGAAAAAAACATCCTTAATGTTTGCAGAGGAAAGAACAAAGAAGCCGAATAAAGATATATGAAAAGGTTGGGTTGGACAAGTGTTTGTCTTGACTTCAAATCCTGTTAGTAAAAGAGCACTGCTGGCTACTTTGAAGGAAATACCCAGTGCACCAGCTAACTCAAATGAAGAGAGGATACACTCCAGATACTCGAGGTAGTACAACACCGACAGGTAACACTCCAGGCAGGGCCCAGGACAAGGAGAGTTGAGAACGAGATGAATGACAAATAACCAAGATTAAGAAGAAAAGGAAGGTAAATATGAATCCAGAAAAAAACCTTGCAATTCAATGTAAGACAAGGCAAAAACTTACTAGGGAGTGTAGTAATAGCACTGGCACTTGGAGAAGGTGTGTAATCTTAAAATCATGCTTCATCTTCAAAGTGTGTGAGTTTTTATTGCTAATTTATTGTACCTTGAGGGCAGGTCTATTTATTCATGAGACATGTGAAGCAACTGCTGAACAACCTTAAACTAGAGCATATGCCACTCCTGTGTTGTCTCCTACGAGAACAGTGTTTCTCATTGTGGGAGTCAAGACCCCTGCGGAGGTCGCAAGGGGGTGTCAGAGGGGTCACCAAACACCATCAGAAAACAGTATTTTCTGTTGGTCATGGGGGTTCTGTGTGGGAAGTTTGGCCCCATTCTATCTTTGGTAGGGTTCAGAAAGCTCTTTGATTGTAGGTGAACTATAAATCCCAGCAACTACAACTCCCAAGTGACAAAATCAATTCCGCCCCCGCAAGCCCACCTGTATTCAAATTCAGGTGTATCGCATATTTGTGCCAGATTTGGTCCCGTGAATGAAAATACATCCTGCATATCAGATATTTACATTACGATCCGTAACAGGAGCAAAATGACCGTTATGAAGTAGCAACAAAAATAATTTTATGGTTGGGGGTCACCACAACATGAGGAACTGTACTAGAAGATCAACCCAGCAAACAAGCTTTGCCATATCAAAAGTTGTTACCATAATGGAATTTGAGAGTCCCCGGTTATACCCTTGTGCCGGCAGGACTGAAGACCGACAGGTCGCAGGTTCGAATCTGGGGAGAGCGCAGATGAGCTCCCTCTGTCAGCTCCAGCTCCCCATGTGGGGACATGAGAGAAGCCTCCCACAAGGATGGTAAAACATCTAAACATCCAGGAGTTCCCTGGCAACGTCCTTGCAGACGGTTAATTCTCTCATACCAGAAGCGACTTGCACACACAAAAAAACTTGGGAGCTGTGTAAGGGCTGCAGTAGAATTGTAATCCATCAGGGACTGCCTAAAGAAAAGCTTGAGATTGATTCTACAGGGTGAGGCAGCATAACTTCCTTTTTTAAAATGTGCGCCATTCAGTCAGTTGACATAGCGGAGAGCTAGTGGTCTCGTTTGAGAGGCGGGAGTATAAAGTTTTGTCCTGACACAGTTCAGTCGCCATCATGCATTGGAACAGTCAGGAGCGTGCTTTTGCTGTTGGGGCCTACTTTTCGAGCGGATTTGGAGTGGCCGGCCCACTCTCCAGATTTGGCCCCTTGTGATTTTTTTCTATGAGGTTTTTTGAAATCCCGTGTTTATGTGAACCGTCCAAGGACCCTACAAGATGTGAAGACCAACATCCAGGAAGAAATTGCCAACGTAACGCCTGCTATGCTGGCAAGAGTCATGACAAACGCGAGAAATCGGTTTACTCAGTGTATGGAGAATGGGGGACGTCACCTACCTAATTTGATCTTCAAAACTATGTAAAACAAAACTTTAGGTATGCGCCTACATTATATAAAAAATTCTGATTCATACAATGGGTTTTATTAAGTTTTGAAAAAAGGAAGTTATGCTGCCTCACCTTGTATAATTATAGACCTAAGGTAAATAATGCTGCACTGAAATACGGTGGGTGGGTGGGTGATGGAGAATTAACAGGAGTGTGAAATTGGTGATCTGCCAAACTAAACAGCGACAGCTTTGATTAGTACATGGATGGGAGACCCAAAAAATACCCAGTGCTGTAGAGGAAAGAACTGACAAAACCATCTTTGAATAGTCCTTGCCTAAGAAGGATCTCTACAATTGAGAAGAGGTTGCATACGTTGACGAGAATTGCAGGCACACACAGGCAAGGAACAAGAATAGCTAAGTGGAAGATAAGTGGGCTACACAAGGTATTAGATGGAAAAACACAAGAGGCAGCAGGAGCAGAGAGAAGAAACTTCCAAAACCATAGAAAAATGGACAACGGTAAAATAAGTACACCAATTGTAGCACACTATTAAACATGGTCTCTGTGCCATGTTGAACTGTGGGGAGAGGCGAGTAAGAAATAAAAGTATTATTTTATTTCAGGGGCATATTGGGGAAGCAGGAGAGAGAGGGGGGGCATATAATATGATCCAGACTCTAAAGAATTTAAGTTTCCATACAGACAACTATAGATTACTAGGTTCTTTCATGTTATTACTATTTCTTACTACAATGTGCATGTTTTCATATAGTTATTAAAACTGAGGCAAAGAGCAGCCATCATTTGGAGATGTTTAGCATGTAGCAAACTAGCCCGGCACTCACCTGGCATCATGGAGGGCGAAGGCACTGAACTCTGCCTGGCCACTGTTGCAGCATAAGTCTGAGGTGCTGGAGGCCGGAGATCATTTTCTTTGTTCTCCTCTATCTTTCCTGAGTCAAGCAAGCTAGTTGCATATGAACAAGAAAGAACAAGGTATTAAATCACACCGCCGCCCCCATTCCAGCTCTATCAATCTGTGTGTCTGGTTCACTGTGATGGGGATTGGTAGACATAGTGGCTGGTGGTGGCTTTCATGTTGATGGGATAGTAAATCTACTTCAGGATTTAATTTGGATTTTTAAAGAATATCCAAGGATGGTGATCCAGAAGAGGTTCAGCACCTTGGATAGTTCCTTTAAAGATCAAGTTACAATCAGATTGACCACATCACTGGGGCTGGAAGCCAGCAGCTGGCATTAGTCGGACTGGATGAGAGCTAACAAATTGAAATTGAATCCAGACAAGACAGAGGTCCTACTGGTCAGTCGTAAGGCCGAACAGGGTATAGGGTTACAGCCTGTGCTGGATGGGGTCACTCTCCCTGAAGACGCAGGTTCGCAGCTTGGGAGTGATCCTGGACTCATCGCTGAGCCTGGAACCCCAGGTCTCGGTGGTGGCGGGAGAGCTTTTGCGCAATTAAAACTTGTGCACCAGTTGCGCCGTACCTCGGGAAGTCTGATCTGGCCATGGTGGTCCACGCTCTTGTTACATCCCGAATAGACTACTGCAATGCGCTCTACGTGGGGTTGCCCTTGAAGACTGTTCGGAAACTTCAACTAGTCCAGCGAGCGGCAGCCAGATTGCTTACCGGAGCGACATACAGGGAGCATACCACCCCCCTGCTGTGCCAGCTCCACTGGCTGCCGATTCAGTTCCGAGCACAATTCAAGGTGCTGGTTTTGACCTACAAAACCCTGTACGGTTCCGGTCCAGTGTATCTGTCTGAACGTATCTCCCTCTACGTCCCACCTCGGAGTCTGAGATCATCTGGGGAGGCCCTGCTATCGACCCCACCACTGTCACAAGTGAGGCTGGTGGGGACGAGGAGCAGGGCTTTCTCAGTGGTGGCCCCTCACCTGTGGAACTCACTCCCGGGGGAAATCAGGGCATCATCATCCCTCCTCGCCTTTAGGAGAAGGGTGAAGACTTGGTTATGGGACCAGGCCTTTGGGCACTCCGGCAATTAAATCAGACAACCAGGCGAGTAAGACCAGCAGGATTGATGAAGTGGAACGTAAAACTAGATCTATGAGTAGCGAACGCTGACCATGTAAGAGGAGAAACTGGGTTTGTATTTGGTTTTTTATTGATTTTATTGATTTTATGGTTATAATGTATAATTGGTGTTAACTGTGTATTGATGTAATTTTGTGTTTGATTGTTTTTATGATGCAGGCATCAAATTGTGCCTTGCTTTTGTAAGCCGCCCTGAGTCCCCTTCGGGGTGAGAAGGGCGGGGTAAAAGAACCCCAAATAAATAAATAAATAAATAAATAAATTAGGTGAACACAGTGGCCTTGGGTCTACTAACAGAAGTGCATGGAGGAAGAGCTAGTGACTCATACATACATGCATACACACAATTTCCCAAAAGGCCAACCATGACATCTGTAAGGCAGAAGGGGAAGTGCTTATGTGGTCTGCTGGAGTAACTTTTAATCAGGATGCAGGCAGTGCAAAAAATCTCTTGCATACTGCATTTACAATGTATTAGTCACACTTTTTGACCAAAAAAGGAGGGTGCAACTATTACGCGGTGGCAACTATTACACGATGAAATACTGTATGTCAAGTGAAGCCCTGAGTGAAGCCTTGTAGCCCCAAGGGGGCAAGGTACATGGGGGGGGGGGGTGTGAATAAAAGGTGCAACTATTATGCAAGGAACAGAAAACTCAAATTTTGCTCCCCAAAATTGGAGGTGTGACTATTATGCCATGGCGACTATTATGCGATGAATTAAAGTATATTGTTATCCTAACCCGCTAGTCCCCATATTAATCCAAACACTTTCTTAACTGTCCTCATCTATGAATATGCTCAGATTCTTTGTGTTCCTCTAATCCCATCCAATTCAAACATTCAAGTGATTGTCACTTCAGAGACCATTCTTCAATTTTTCATTCATGTGATGTAACTGCAAAATGCCCCTCAAGGGCATGGGATAGGCATTCTATCAACAGAAATAGTTTGTCTAGTTTGTCACGGAAAAGAAAGCTAAGTTAAAAATCCTCTACTCCCTTAACATTTTGTTTTCTATGCTAGGAATAACAGAATGCACCTCCATGTGAGAGCATGGAGGTGCATTCTGTTATGTAGTGTATGTCTGAAACAATGCAAAGATATGTGCAAATTTGCCTCCCTGAGGGAGATTGGGCTGTTTTACGGTCACAATGAATACAGTCAAGAGAAGGGGCTCCTATCCTGGACCATGAAATGGACACAGTCTAAGATTTGTGCTAGAATGCAAGGGCAGCTCTGCAATTTTCACATAGCACACAACCGGAGGTAAATTAGTTTAGTTTCACCCACAACAAATTAACAGGCTCAAGGGCATAGTATTAATACAACCCGTGGTTTCTCACTTTGGGTGCCAAAATCTACCTCCTTCCGTACTTTTTCCTGTAATGCTGGAGCAGCTGAACTGTATCTTTACCTATGTGTCTTGATTAAAACACATTCTCCTCCATCTTGGGGGTCCAAGTTGTAGATGTAAAGGTGCCCATCGGATGTTGTAACTAAGAGCCGAGGCAGTTTCTGGATCCTAACAAGAGACACAGAAACAGAAATGTACAAGGAAATATTTGGACTCTGGGCCCATCTGACCGGCGACTGCCAAAAGCCATTGGCCAGGGCTCACCAGCATTTCAGTTAAATGTTTTCCCAACCCCTTTCTGCACATGCCAGAGATTAAACCTGGAACCTTCAGGGCATTAGGTAACATATGAAGGGGCAATACATGTACTTACTGCATACATCGTGCTGTGTAGTCAAAAGAGAATGAAGAAACATTCCGCCTGCCTAAAGCAAGCAGCTAGATCAGCTGTTCTGTTCCATATCTTCTATTATTATTATTATTATTATTAGAAACTCAAGAAGATGAGCCCACACCAGACACTCTGCTGGCTGTTGAATGGGATCACACGTCGGACACTTCCCAAGTGTCTAGGACTGTGTGATGTATCGGTGAATAATGCGTGCAGATCCCAGTAAAGTGGCCTTCTGCAGCTGGCAGATGGTAATTTTGTGTTTAAGTGCAGGCCAAGGTCTTTAAGCACTGCACCCAGTGTGCCGATCACCACTGGGACCACCTTTACTGGCTTGTGCCAGAGTCTTTGTAGTTCAATCTTTAAATCCTCATATCGTGTCAGCTTTTCCAGTTGTTTCTCTACAATCCTGCTGTCGCCTGGGATTGCGACATCGACGATCCATACTTTGTTTTTTAACATGATTTTGAGGTCAGGAGTATTATGCTCCAAAACTCTGTCTGTCTGAATCCAGAAGTCCCAGAGGAGTTTGGCGTGTTCATTCTCTGTATTATTATTATTATTATTATTATTATTATTATTATTATTATTATTATTATCTACCTCTCCCAGTGACTCGAGGTAAGGTACAACATTACAGAAGACTTCAGAAACAGAGGAGGTACTGTTTGTACAGCTGAGAAATAAACAACTGAGTAGTAACGGTAAAGGTTTCCCCTTGACATTAAGTCTAGTCGTGTCCGACTCTGGGGGGTGGTGCTCATTTCCATTTCTAAGCTGAAGAGTTGACGTTGTCCATAGACATGTGGTCGGCATGACTGCATGTCCAAGGTCATGTGGTCGGCATGACTGCATATTTTCGAACTGCTAGGTTGGCAGAAGTTGGGGCTAACAGCGGGAGCTCACCCCACTCCCCGGATTGGAACAGCCGACCTTTTGATCAGCAAGTTCAGCAGCTCAACCGTTTAACCCGCTGCACCACCGGGGGCTCCCAACAACTGAGTACCCTCCAGAAATGTGGGCTCCCCACTCCCGATACTTAATTAGCTGAGTATAGTCTAGTATGAGTATAGTACAAAAGCTGTAGATGGCTTCCAATGTGACAATCCCATAATAGCTGTGGCTTACATACGTGGAGAGCACACAGATGTTCCTTTGTCCAGAGATGTTCAAGCGCACGGTGGCAAAGGCCCGGTCCTGGCTCATCATGCCCGATACTTGAGAAGGGAGGTAGTTGGTGGCAGCCATGAACATTTTGCCCATGTAACCACTCCAGGAAGGAGGCTCCTCTGGCCGGCTGGAAGAAATAAAGTAACAGTTGGCAAGAGTCTGAAACCAATACCTACAACAAGGTGAAAGCTACACACCGCTCACCCTTGAAGGCTCAAGAGCTGTAACATCACTAGTTACACCATTAGTTCCTGTCCATATTCTGAGTTACTCTCTCCTCAAGTCTCCTTTGGAGCATCCCCCACAGATGAATTATCATAAGAATATGTTACAGATAGGATTAACTCTATTTCAGCCACACAAACAGCACAATTTGGATTACCCACCTGTCTGTGAGATGTTCCAGCTTAAAGATGTGCACGGTCTCAGTGTTGCTTGATGCACACAAGAACTGTGAATCCATACTGAATACCAGAGAACTGATGTTCACATATCTAAAGGGAAGAAAAGGATGGCAGTTGACACAAGCAGATTTGAGGGAATGGCATGAAAGGATGGAAATAAATATCACAGAATTGAATGAGCCCTGCTGTGAATCATTTACTCTGCCAGCAGTCTAAATTCCTGTGGCCTGCAATTGTGGACAAACTATACATTTGGGGATGAAGAGAAAAGCTGATTGAAGAATGAGTTGACATGTCTCTACTTCAAAGTCTCACCTCAGGCATGAATTATCTTTGAGTGAGCAGATTCTCCCTCATCCCTCACAATTATTCTGTAGAAACAAGAATATTGCCTCTACTTCTGGCATCAGGAGGACTTGTAAGAACAAGTCTGTGTTCTACAACAGAATGTGAAAAGGAGCAATCTCAGCTCACTTCTACACCTTCCTATATTTGTGCCCCCTGCAAATGTGTCCTTTCTTGGCACTTAAAGAAGGCACCTACAGAAAGATGTATTTGCTACCAACAAGTAATGGAATATACCACTGGGCACTACTTGCCAGTGTAGCCCCTCAGTGACACTGATTTTTTTTTTGGCCGTATCAGGAGTGACTTGAGAAACTGCAAATCGCTTCTGGTGTGAGAGAATTGGCCATCTGCATGGACGTTGCCCAGGGGATGCCCTGATGTTTTGTCATCCTTGTGGGAGGCTTCTCTCATGTCCCCGCATGAGGAGCTGGAGCTGACAGAGGGAGCTCATTCGCGCTCTTCCCAGATTTGAACCTGCGACCTGTCGGTCTTCAGTCCTGCCGGCACAGGGGTTTAACCCACTGCACCACCGGGGGCTCCGTTTTGTGACACCGATAAAAAGACTCCAATCCCTCACAGGCTGGGAAAGAAAGCAGCTCTGTGATTGAGAATTGTGTGCCTTGACATAAAGATGACACAAAGTCACTGCCAACCAACCAAGCAAACATTTCCTGCACAAGGACTCTCTGAAGGCTAAGGTTTTTAATTTGCCTTAGGTTTTGTATTGTTGTATTGTGTGTTGAGGCCTTGGCCTTTGTAAGCCGCATCGAGTCCCTCGGGAGATGCTAGCGGGGTACAAGTAAAGTTTAATAATAATACTAATACTAATACTAATACTACTACTACTACTACTAATAATAATAATAATAATAATAAGGCTAGGGTACAAGAACTACCACCTGTCCTCTATAAGAGGAGTGCATGCATGGCTCGACTCTTAGATCAACTGGGATGCTGGGTGGAGAGAAACAAACCAACCTTTTCATTCCTCTTCTGAATTCATAGAGCTTTTGTCCTTCTGGGATAGAAAACACACGGATGACAGTTCCCTGAAAGAAGATATTAAAAAGTACCAAGTTTTAACGTCTTTTCCAAGGAATCAACTGGTTCAACTTTTTTGGTAATTCTATCAAGTATAATGCAATTCCCATATCCACAAGATCAATACCTGCTGTTTCACTTATCTATATCCGACAAATATGTCATTTACAGACCTTTTCTAGGCCTTCCATCAAGACTCTATAGTATTCTTGGGCCCGAAACCCTTCATTTCAATAGTGTTCACTATTGGATAACTTTGTACAGGTTTGTGTCTGAAAATGATTTTTATGTGCTGTTGATTGTACTTACGTCATTGGATTAATACTTATAGACTAGCCGTCCCCTGCCACACGTTGCTGTGACCTAGTCTGTGTATATGTATTTTGTGTGTGTATATATTTGTGTATATGTGTGGTTGAATGCCTGTGTGTGTGTGTGTGTGTGTGTTCGCGCATGCATTGTAATGTAATTTTGTTTGCTTTTTAAGTCCCTTATGTTGTGTTTTTCAGTGTTTTTATGAGTGATGATCACTCGTTGGCCTGATAGGTGTATTGTGTCCAAATTTGGTGTCAATTCGTCCAGTGGTTTTTGAGTTATGTTAATCCCACAAACGAACATTACATTTTTTTTATACAGATTGTTGTCTGTCTGTGGCACCTGAAGTGTTTCTGTGAGATACCCCGAGTCCCCTTGGGGAGATGGTGGCAGGATACAAGATATTATTATTATTATTACTACTACTACTACCTGTCCCCTGCCACGCGTTGCTGTGGCCCACTTTGGTGGTCATGGGGGTTCTGTGTGGGAGGTTTGGCTCAATTCTATCGTTGGTGGGGTTCAGAATGCTCTGTGATTCTAGGTGAACTATAAATCCCAGGAACCGCAACTCCCAAATGTCAAGAGTTTATTTTCCCCAAACTCCACCAGTGTTCACATTTGGGCATATTGAGTATTCGTGTAGAGTTTGGTCCAAATCCATCATTGTTTGTGTCCACAGTGTTTTCTGGATGTAGGTGAACTACAACTCCCAAACTCAAGGTCAGTGCCCACCAAACCCTTCTAGTATTTTCTGTTGGTCATGGGATTCCTGTGTGCCAAGTTTGATTCAATTCCATCATTGGTTGAGTCCAGAATGCTCTTTGATTGTAGGTGAACTATCAATCCCATCAACTACAACTCCCACATGACAAAATCAATTTTTTTGAAAGGAGGACATAGATTGGGTTGTTAGGTGTCTTGTGTCCAAATTTGGTGTCAATCTGTCCAGTGGTTTTTGAATTCTGTTAATCCCACAAACGAACATTACATTTCTATTTATATAGATTATTATTATTATTAAATGTTTTCCCCTGGGCTACAGGGATCTTACTGTACCGTTATATTCTAAAATTGTCCTTATTGAATACAGTTACATTAAAGCTACCTATGTAGGTAAGCCTTTAAATAAATGATTATATGGACGGAATTGCTTTCAATGGCTGGAATCCTGCTGGTGTCTTACACACAGGTAAGTTCCCCTCCAGAAGAGGTTGGATGTTTTTGTTGGATGTGAAAGTTTGCTATTCTGTTCAAGTTTACAAAAGGTGATTAACACATGTGGTGCCATTGTTCTTGTGTCATTGCACATGACTGTATGCTGAGGCAGAATCATAATTCACTAATAAGGTGGTGCTGTGTAACTACGTTGTAACTCTGTGTTCAAAAAACTGAACCCTGTCACTTCAGCTGAAGATCTCAGGCAATATTCCTTAACTTCCAGGTCAAAACCCCAAATGTGGTTATTAGGAAGCAACCTCCACTGAACACATAATGAAAAGAAATACACGTTGAGACTTATAATTTCTTAGTTTTATATTCCCTGCTGCTCAAAAATGACATATCTGGAATCAAGCATTACAGTGAAACTTACTTCCAGGTATGTATGTTTAGAAACATAACTCTGTCTGAAACTTATTTCTGGGCACATTATTTCTGGCCACTTCCTGTTTTACATGCAACTAGATGTGAAATGGTTACACTTTCACCAGCTAACACATAAAAATTGCTTTTCACTTCTTCAGCTCTTTCATTTCAAGTGGGTTTGTGGAGTAACAAATACATAGAGGTATAAATAGAGTGATACGTCATTACACACACACACACACACACACACACACACACACACACAAATATCAAAAATGCTTACTATGTCAAAAACAACCCTGCTGCTCTATACCTTACATTAGCTTAATAAAATAAAAAGAGTCTTGGAAGGGCAGAGGAGTACATGCTAACCATTTTCAAATTCTCCAACTTTTTCTGGAATGACAACTACTACTATTACTGTTACAATGACGACGACAGTGACTATGATGATGGTACTTGTTGGCAAAATAAAATTTCATAATGTGGAAAGAACCCAATATATTGCTAAACATCTAAACTTTGGGACGAAAAAGAAATAATTCACCAGTTGTATTTGAAGGGTAAATCTAAACCGCTAGACTCCTCTCGGAAAAATCAAATACAATCTGACAGAAATGGCCATTTTGCTCACTCACCTTTTCAGAAGCACTTGCTAGCTTTGAGCCCGTGGAGTTGAAGGCCAAGGCAGCAAGAGGCCCATCATGAGCAGAGATACAGCAGACATCTCTCTATTAGGGACAGAAAAATAGAATGTCAACATGTTAGAAGTAGAAGGCAAAGAACATTCAATTCATGACAGACAAAGAAGGCATGCAAACCACAGGGGTTTCTTCCAAGGGGGTGAACAAAATATACCTTCAACAACACATTAAACAAAACATATGCATGAGGGCTTTCAGCCATCTTCCATTTATTTTTTTAAAATATGGAAAACTCAATTTTCCCCATAAGTTGAGCAGTCCCACTTTAATTCTCTCTCCTTCCTTTGTTATGGTGAAGTTTAGACTTCTTCAGGTATGGACACTTAATTTGCTCAGGGAATCTAAGCACATTGAGGTGTTTGCCTGCATACAGCAGTGGTTCCCAACCTGTGGGCCGCAGCCCACTGGTGGGCCATGAGACCTAAAATAAGGTCCGCAGCTCTGGATTATTAAATATGGTTTTCTGTGGACGAGCAGATGGCGACTACTGGATGGCATATGTTCTGTATCAGAAACTAGAACCGATGTGATCTATCCAATGCGGTTTTCTGAATCAGCACCCCAAGTAACCAAACTGAATCTAAAGTTGACCAAAAACGGATTCCTAACCCTTTTGGTACTAAGAGAGTGGTTCCTGTTCAAGTGGTCCCTGATTTTTTAAAAAAGTTGGGAATCACTGGTGTATAGAATATTTTTATTTGTCTCAGTATGCAACACTTTCATTTTAATTTGGTTTAATTTCTGTACCTGATTCACTCCTAATATAAATATGTTTTCTACTTATTCCAGTCTGTTATTACTCATCTCAAATGAAACATTTGTCTGAGATGTGTGCTTGTTAAGAGGGGCGTTTGCCTTTCTAGAATCCATATGGCCTTTATATACAAGATTCCATTATTCATTTTGATCTCTGCAAAATGGATTATGTCCACTAGAGAAAGGGCTGGACTGAAACAATGCTGAATACTGTTTCACAAACATTTCTGGCATCATCAGGAGATAGTCTTCCCTCCCTCTCTTCAGTGATTTAAAAAAAATGATTATTTGAAAGGGTCTCAAGAGCATTTCATCAATGCAAGTATACACTGCCTTCATGTACAGTTGTTTTTGCTTATTGACAAAGATAGCGTCACATCACTAATTGTCTATGTAGCATGGTGGCGTCACCACACGATCTCCAGTTGGCACAGATAAGCAATGTAATTATCCTCGGGAATTTGAGATGGAGGGATGGAATGGAAAAAATAATGGCAGCACACAAATAAACAGTGGCCCTGTCACCATCTGGGAAGTTTCCAGACATTCTCAGTCTCCCGTCCCTCAAATCTCACAACAAAAACATTCAGGGTGTCCCTAAGTAGCCTGAATACTCCTCAAATGCCTCACTGTGAGGTCCAAAGGCGGTCTGGGAAATGTTGCTATGGTATGAACAATAGTCTAGCACCATTTAAAAATATAGATGCCGATATGCAATAAGCCCTTTTAAGAAGAGTCCTTGCAATGCCATCCCAAATGGGTTTTCCCTCATTGAATGAGAGAGCAGTTCCAACTGCCAGTACAACCACAAAGTGCTGAGAAAAGCTTCCACTTGAACCCAATTTCAGTCAGTGTAATCTATGGGTGGGTAATGGAGCCAAAGGCTAGGTCTATGCTCCCAAGACCCTGTGCAGGCTTCCTCAATGGTTAAAAAAACCTTCTACCTGGAAGTTTTGAAAAGTACATAGTGGGAGAAGGGGCTAAATCCTACCTGCAGGCTTCCCAACAGAAAATTCACCAGAAAAGGGCAGAGACTCAGTGGAGGTTGAAGGCTACAGAACCAGTCCTGGATGGAAACATGCAGCTGCAAGGCCAGATGTCACCCATCCCTAATATAACCACAGTAGGCGGACAATGGTCTGACTCGGAAAATAGTATTTTCCAATATTCTTGGTGCTAAAAAATTTAAATCATATTACAGCCCTGTAAAAGCAAAGCAATTGTTCAAGTCCCATGGTCTGTGCCCCAGGAATCCATTCTAGGCTACGTCGGTACCTACCAAATTGTTTCCGTCGTACAACACAATCTCGCCAACAGTCACGCTACCAGGGTATGCCAGGTAGGAATTGGAATGGTTGATAGAAAGTGCACACAGACCTAGAAGGAAAAAAGAAGTCACTGTCAACTTTCCTTCCAGTCAAAGCCGGGTGCCTATGGTTGGTGGCAACTCTTGAAGAAGCTCATTTGAGTAAGATTAAGAGCAGGAAATCCTTCTGACTCTGCTGACACCTGCAGGTAACTGATGGTATGACTCCATACAGATTATTGCACTTCTTTGGTGGCCTAAAAAGGGTATCATCCTGTGTATCCTGGATTTAGGGTTTTCCTTTTTTGACAACACTTCTGACACAAATAAATAAATAAATCCACTCATTACTTCCAAAGTGAACTTGTTGATAAACACAGAGGTAAATGAGATAAAACTACATATATGCATTTTGGAGGGGCACTATAGAAGCAAAATCTATATAAATAAAAAAAATTAATGTTAGTTCGTGCTACCATCAGAACTCAAAAACCACTGGGGGAATTGACACCAAATTTGGACACAAGACACCTAACAGTCCAATTTATGTCCTCCACTCAAAAAATTGATTTTGTCATTTGGGAATTGTTGCTGGGATTTATAGTTTACCTACAATCAAAGAGCATTCTGAACTCCACCAATGATGGAATTGGGCCAAACTTAGCACACAGGGCTCCCATGACCAACAGAAAAAACTGGAAAGGTTTGGTGGACATTGACCTTGAGTTTGGGAATTATAGTTCACCCACATCCAGAGAGCACTGTGGACTCAAACAATGATGGATCTGGACCAAACTTGGCACGAATATTCCATATGCCCAAATATGAACACAGATGGAGTTTAAGGGAAATAGACCTTGACATTTGGGAGTTGTAGTTGCTGGGATTTATAGTTCACCTACAATCAAAGAGCATTCTGAAATCCACAAACGACAGAAATGGGGCAAACTTCCCACACAGAACCCCCATGACCAACAGAAAATACTTAAGGCCATCCAGTCCAAGTCTCTTCACCAGGGCAAGAAAATGTAATCACAGCCCTCCTGACAAAGAGCCATCCAGTCATAAATATAGATAGATAGATATGATTCTCTCTCTCACACACAGATATAGTATCATAGATTTGAAAGGGACCCTTAAAGAAGGACTATGATATGTTGCATATTCCAGAATAGGCAAACCAGACACTCTCCACATCAACACTGACAAAGAAACAAGAAATACTGTTTACTCACAAGCATAATGGAATTACATATATTAGAAACCAACACTTTCTCATTACTTTCTTTTCGAGATCACCAGACTGGGCTACAGCAACACGTGGCAGGGGACAGCTAGTCCCAAATAAGAGAGAAAATACTGATACTACTCTTGGACTTAGCCAACAGGCCAAGAAGTAGTAGTGTGAAGTACTGAGAACATACATGCTGTATTTCACCACACAATAGCTGCCATCGCATAGAAGTCACATCCCCATTTTGGGGGTGGCAAAATCGGTGTCTTTCCTGTTCCTCATATAATATTCGTAACCTTTGCAAATACAGGGCTTCCCTTGACTACCTACCGAGGGAAGCCCTATACCTGCATTTTTTTTCACCATTTCACACCATGTAATTGTCACCACAGTGTAACAGCTGCATCCCCTTTTTTCAGTCAAAAAAGGGAGGAAAGTACAACTATTATGCAGTGAAATATGGGATGTTTACTTCCCTATAGTGCATGAGGAAAATAATATATTTCATTATATTTGGCATCAACTGATTTTGTAGAATTTAGTTTTATATATTTCAATTTAGCAAAACTAACCCCGGTTTTATGAACAATGGCCCATCTCTCCAGCAAGTTAAAAATCATATTTTTATCAAGAGATACACCAGTCTCAGGGAAACAACACCAAAGCAATTGTCAAGGAGAAAACCACCTCAGTGAGTTTTGGAATAAAGAAGGAGAAAGGAGAGCAGGTTGGTGAAGGAGTCTACCACCACTTCTCAGACTAGCACAAGCTGTTGTGATTTCAAAGTGGATCAAAAACACATAAAATCTCGTATTAAAAATCAGTCTTCAGGATGCTGCAAAATTCTTTCCCCTGACCTTTTTTCTTCTCTCCCATACTGAATTGATCATAGAAAAATATATGAAGCCTACATACTAGTGTAAAAAAAGTCTACAGACATAAATACTGAGAGAAGGAAGATGAATATTTTTTGTAAGCTCGGTAGTGTGTATGAATCAAAGTTGTATAAGTAACTAAAAAGTGATAGAGCTAGGACAATTGCCTGTTGTGTATTACAGAGTCATGCAGGACCATAACAGAAGAGCCAGGGAATGTCTTGTAGAGGGTCCACCATCTGCATGAAGCTCTGCAGGAACAGTTAGTGAAGCCTATTTCCTGTATCCAGTTGGACATGACTTATATTGCTGAAGATAAACAAATGAAGTCAAGGGCACTGTGTGTCAACTAGAGATCTTGTCTGATTGGGTTAAGAAGCAAGGAAACAAGTTGCGAAGGGCCTGGGAAAGAAGAATTCAGCTGTATGCAGCTGACTTTGTGGCAAAAAGAGTCTTCAAAGATCAAGGGCTCTATGATTTAGTATTCATGTGACATCATATCAGTTCCTTTCTCCATAGGCCCAAAGAAAACACTCCTGGCTTGGCTTGTAGAACACTTCAAGATACACGTGAAACCCAAGTTCAAGGTGAAGTGCTCAAACCTGCTACTTATTCAGAAATTATGGGACTACAATGCTAGCAGTCCAGCCCTAGCACAGCTAACAGTGAGAGATGATGAATGTTGCAATCCAACTATACCCAGGCTCCTTCTACACTGTCATATATCCCAAGATCTGATCCCAGATTATCTGCTCTAAACTGGATTATATGAGTCCCTACTGCCATTAATACTGCAATATGTGCATCCAACAAAATATCTCCTTTGTATCAATTTTCTAGATCCTCCAGGATGACTATGATAACATCTGGTGGAAGTAGTCAATTTCAATAGGGTTTTCTATTAACCACAGCTTCCTGTGTCCATGGGACATACTGCTCTGTGGATACAAGGGTCTGACTTTGACTGTATTTTAAACTATAGGATGTTTAATCCAAAATCACTCTAGTCTGAAAAAGAACCATTTAATCAGCATCCTTGGGGCACAAGATGTGGTCTATCAGCAAACATACAAATGTCAACCTGATGATAATTGTAAATGTCACAGTACACTGACCACAAATAATAAGCACTTGTACTAATCTAGGCAGTGCCCCTACGCTACAGATGGAGCATCAGTCGCACAATAGGTTAACCCCTTGTGCTGGCAGGACTGCTGACCAAAAGGTCGGCAGTTCAAATCCGGAGAGCAGGGTGAGCGCCTGTCTGTCAGCTCCAGCTTCCCATGCAGGGACATGAGAGCAGCCTCCCACAGGATAGTAAAACATCCCCTGGCCAACATCCTTGCAGATGACCAATTCTCTCACACCAGAAGAGACTTGGCAGTTTTTGAAGTTGTTCCTGACATGAGAAAAAGCTACAGTGAGAACTAAACGTATCAATCATTTCTAGAAAGTGCTATCCGTGATCTACAGCACTTTTAATTTATTCAATACATTTGGCCTGGCCCTAGTTTTTTAATGTGTCGTGATCTATGGTTTTTGATGTTTTACTGTTATTGCTTAAATGTTTATTGGTTTGCTTTATGAGTTTTACTGTTGTATTTGTTATGCTGTTGTTTTATTGAGGGCCTTGGCCTTTGTAAGCCGCACCGAGTCCTTCGGGAGATGTTAGCGGGATACAAATAAAGATAATAATAATAATAATAATAATAATAATAATAATAACAGTAATAATAATACATCTTATTCCTGCACTGTAGTGCATTTCTTCCTGAATCACTCTCAGAAAAATTCTATTGATTTTTCAACTCTAAAACATTTAAACTATCCAGACTTCTCCTTTTCAAAATGTAGTGTGGGCATATGATTGAACATGATTGAACCGCTCATATATCTAATCACTACAACACTTTGGTAAGGTTCTTGATTACCAGATTTATGTCAAGGTTTATGTAGAGCAGTGTTTCCCATATTTTAATCTTCCAGATGTTTTGAACTTCATATCCCAGAATTCCTGACTGCTGGTTAAGCTGCCTGTGGTATTTTTAAAGTGTAACTCCAGTCAAGCGTTTCAAAAATGTGGCTTGCTGTAGAAACCAAGATTGGTGATAAAGTTTCAATGGAGACCCTCTTTCCCCATGATAACTCTTTCAGGAGTGAATTCCCCTTCCGACTGACATGATGAAAACCTTTAGAAGACAGACTGAAAGAATAAGATGGTATCTGGCAGGAAGAGTTTAGAATCATCTGCCTGCATCTTTCCTTGATACTTAAATCCCAGATTCACATTGGGGGTGAATGGCACCAACCAACCTGTGAAGATACAAACCTACTACTATCACATAGAGTCTGAGACCAAGTTCCATAGAGCCTGTACTGTTTGCAATGGATCAGTCTCCAATCCTGAAACAGGATTACCTTGGGAGTTAATCCCAATGAAACCAAACGCTTTCTGGTTTCAAGTAAACATGGTTAGGATTAGGCCACAGGTAATGACCACAGCCTGCTGTCGAAAACAAAAATGAGAAGGGACATAACCACACCGAAGCCTTTTCAGGCAGCATCATAAACCTCAGTCAGTCGTTCTGAAGCAACAATGGAGTTCAGGGAAGGTTTAAACCTCTGGTCATTGGCCAATGATGCCTTTGGGAATTGCAGAGCGGGATTTTAGAGAAATATATTTTAATCATATCCAAAGCTTTAAAACAGGTTTAATCTGTAGCAAGAAGCCATCTGTTAAGAGCTAGAACTAGGTCAAAGAGTGGCTTCCTGAGGAACCAACTAAGCATTTGTTTACTGTGTGTGAACTGGGCCAATGAGTGCTTCATGTGGCTCAATTGGTTCAACGAAGCAGCAAGCCAAGCCCTCTTCATTCGGATGACCCAGGATGGCTGATCTTTTCAGCAGGACAATAGTCAGAAACAATTTCCATCCTGTAATTGGACTGTTTACAAATGAGCCTTCTCCTAACGCTAGAGCCAAAGGACCCTGCCAGCATCCTTTCTGCTTTTATAGGTCCACCTCATCTTCCTCTGTTCACTCTAGGGTGATCCATCTTCCAATCCACACCCAAAGTTTATTGGGTGACCTTGAATGAGTCATTACATCTCAGCCTAACCTATTTCACAGCACTGCAGTAAGGGTAAAAATGGGGGCATGAAGAACCAGAAAGTTTGCTTTGAAGTCACTGTAGCAAGGCAGTATATAAACAATAAATAAATAAATAAATAAAAGCCTATTAGTAATTGTCATAATTGACAACTGGCTACTGTTTTTTTGTGTTCCATAAAAACAAATATACACATACACAGGCAGATCTAGGAGATTTTTGGTTTGCTGTGATCTCTGCTGAGTACTACTGTTCACAAATGGCTACTTGCTGGAGCCAATTTTTACACACACACACACACACACACCAGCAGAAAGAGAACCTTTCAGCCCACATAAATATCCTTTATCCAAAAGGTTCGGCAATGTAAGTGTTTTGAATTTATCTGGATTTTAAAATACCTGTATTTGGATATATGTATCTAATGAGAAATCTTGGAGGTGGGACTCAAGTCTCAAACACAAAATACAATTATGTTTCATATATATAGCCGGAAAGATAATTCTATAGACACTATCTATATAAACAAAAATGTAATGTTCATTTGTGGGATTAACAGAACTCAAAAACCACTGGACGAATTGGCACCAAATTTGGACACAAGACACCTAACAACCCAATGTATGTCCTTCACTAAAAAAAATGATTTTGTCATTTGGGAGTTGTAGTTGCTGGGATTTATAGTTCACCTACAATCAAAGAGCATTCTGAACCCCACCAACAATGGAATTGAACCAAACTTGGCACACAGAACTCCCATGACCAACAGAAAATATTTGAAGGGTTTGGTGGGCAGTGTCCTTTTGTTTTGGAGTTGTAGTTCACCTACATCCCAAGATTACTGTGGACTCAAACAATGATGGATCTGGACACGAATACTCAATATGTCCAAATGTGAACACTAGTGGAGTTTGGGGAAAATAGAATCTTGACATTCGGGAGTTGTAGTTGCTGGGATTTATAGTTCACCTACAATCACAGAGCATTCTGAATCCCACCAATGATAGAATTGGGCCAAACCTACCACACAGAACCTCCATGTGGGCCACAGCAACGCGTGGCAGGAGACGGCTAGTTTTTAATAATTTTGTGCACAAAACTAAGCTTGTGTACTCTGAACCATAAGAAATCAAAGGTGTCACTCAATCAACCACTGGAGACAACGGGGATTTTGGAGAATTATGGAATTGCAGATAAGAGATGTTTAAACTGTCCCAGAAAACATCCAAATATTGTACTTGGATTCAAAAAGTAGACCGCTTTAGATAGTGTATGAAATATGCAGGAGGGATGAGATTCAGGTTCAGAGACAACAGAAGCAGTTCCCCTCTTCCAGTCTGTCTCAGCTAAACAGAGAAAGAATTGCAATACTACAAATGCCTAATGATAAAAGCCTTCTTCACAAGTGCTTGTAGACTGGACTTTTGTTGTCCAATCATTCTGCTTCATTTAGGAAATTTCACAGAGTATCTAGATAAGGTCACATTTCATTTGCAGTTCCACGTTTTCTGCAATTCAATTTCTTTTTAAGCTTTCTATTTGCTTTCTTTTTTTTAAACAGCTAATTAATGAGAAGAAGATAGAAGAGCTGAACTACTAACGGAACAGAAACCTCAGCAATTTCACCCAGAGCAGGATAAGAGGCAGAGAACTGCTGAAGAGGCTGAAGATGGCTGGGAAACAGAGAGGGTGCGATATTCCTCACTTCAGCTAAGATGACGACTGACAAGGTTTCCATGGCCTCTTCTTAAGGTCAGAAGGGGCCTGGAGCTATAGTTTAATTGTGCATTCAGTTGCTATTATCTAACATAATTCCAGAACAGGGGGAAATAAGCAGAGAAGACATACTTCTTCAGAGGACAGAAGAAGGGCATGCTGCAACAATAATAGTCCAAAGAAAATGATCTTTCCCCCAAGATTACCCTGGTTTTCAATCTGACACTACGTTGGTGCTTAGAACAAAGCTTCCTCTAGACCAGTGGTTCTCAACCTGTGGGTCCCCCAGATGTTTTGGCCTTCCTAACAGCTGGTAAACTGGCTGGGATTTCTGGGAGTTGTAAGCCACCTGAGGACCCACAGGTTGAGAACCACTGCTCTAGACACACTGTAGAATTAGTGCAATTTGACATACTTAAACTGCCCCAGTTGTAGTCTTACGAAATAATTCATTTTCTCTCTCAAAGTATACTGGGTCTCACCAAGTACAACTCTCAGGATTCCAGCGCCTTGATCCATGGAAGTTCAAGGGGTATCCAAAAACATTAATTCTACAGAGTAAATGTACCCACTGAGAACTGGCCAAGCATTTTCCTTTTTGTACTTGAAAGTTGAAAGGAAGGCTCTTGAAATGAATGATTTCAAAAGTGACACCTCCGGACTGGGAAAAGCTTCCACGTATTTGTAGAAACGCCTTTCATGAATGACCAGCTACCCTCCTTCTCAGTTTCTCTCTCTGCTTTGTCTCTTACCTGTTGGGTTTGGAGGGGTTTCCAAGATTGTTTTCAGAAGCTTCATGTCCTTAATATTGTGAATATAAAGAGATTCCTCCAAGCAAACGATTAGCCTCTGTAAGAACAAACACACACACACTGTATTATTACAGAAAGAGAAAAAGCCCCCAGATATTCCAGGATGCCATTTGTACTTTCCAGTTACACCAGGGAGGTCCCCCGTCCAGATCAAATTTACACTGGGTTAAAGAGTATAATTAGGTAACATACTCCAAAGAGAAAGAAGAGAAAGGCATTGTGTCACTTCTTGGCCAAGAAGGATAAGTGTATCGCTTAACTAAGAAAAGACGGTAGTATGGGATGATTTTCAGGTTACATCCTACCACTAGGCTATCATGTCTTCCCAATATTAAAGCCAGTGCCTGGAAAAATTACAGTTTATTAGAGCTCTGGGAATCCTAGTCTGAAAAGTAAGATTTTACTACTCTGAGTAAGCACAGAAGCCAATCCCAACAGCCAAGGTAACAGTGCTTACTCCTGCTCATGTGGATGAGATGCCCACATAATTTTATTTATTTACTTTATTTATTGATGCCTGAAATCAGACCTATTCATCAAGGGGGAGAAAGTAAAGCCTCAGTAGGAGGGGAAAACAGGACTTATTCACTATGTATATACTTTGTACTTAATTATATCCTGCAAGTTAAAACAAAATGTAAAAATAAAGGAGCCAACGTGGCATAGTACTCTTGAGTGTTGGACTACTCAGCTACAGAAACCCGCAGGAGGAAGGCTATGGCAAAGTCCTCTGAATAAATCTTGCCAAGAAAATCCATGATGGAAAAAAGCCACACTCTTTTTCCAAAGAGGAGATCAACGCAACCTTGAAAGTGTCATGAAATAACAAAACCATCATGTCACAATTATACATTATAGGAAACTCTACCCAGCTCCCATAAAATTAAAGCAGATCTCACTGGAAAAAATAATACTTTCAATGTGTAATGATCCAGAGTGGGTTAAGATTTCAAAAACAAAGAGAAATGCTGAACTGACACTGTGGCATGACCACTAACTGCAGCTCCACCTGCTGGGAAATAATCACCCGGGCTTTATATTTACCAAAGCTTAGTAAAAAATTTCCCACATTTTGTCTGGACCAAAGACAACAAACCCTTTAAAGATGATTCCAATTTAACAATTCACAAAACGAAACAAAAAATCTCTGTATGCAGTGGCACTGAAGGAAAATGCAGAAGGACCAATTTTTGCATGCAAAAAACAATGATGAACTGCTTTAGTTGTCATATTATTCCAGATGACAAAAGAAACTACACAGCCTTAGTACTTATTTGCTGGACATAAAGCTAAACTCTCATCCAACTACTCTGCACTGACTACCATATACTGAAGAAGATACTCCTATACTTACATTTTCCTGTACTTCTAAGTGTGTGTGTGTAGATATATATTCATTCTGAGGATCCAGAATAGGTTTCTACATTGTATTGTCGAAGGCTTTCATGGCTGGAATCACTAGGTTCTTGTGGGTTTTTTTGGGCTATATGGCCATGTTCTAGAGGCATTTTTTCCTGATGTTTCGCCTGCATCTATGGCAAGCATCCTCAGAGGTACCTCACTACCTCTGAGGATGCTTGCCATAGATGCAGGCGAAACGTCAGGAGAAAATGCCTCTAGAACATGGCCATATAGCCCGAAAAAAACCCACAAGAACCTGGTTTCTACATTCACTTATGGGTCCACCACCAAGACTCTACCCTTGGAAGACAATCATACTCAGCCACAAGTGATCACACACATACACATACACACACACATATGGTAAAGGTAAAGGTAAATGTTCCTATTGATCACTCATATTTGCATATTCTCAAAGTGCTAGGTTGGCAGAAGCTGGGGCTAATAGCATGAGCTCACCCCACTCTCCAGATTCGAACCGCTGACCTTTTGGTCAGCAAGTTCAGAAGCTCAACGGTTTAACCCATTGTGCCACCAGGGGATATATTCTACATACACACACACAGAGTTATGTTTATCCTTCATCTATCATCCATGCCTGAAAGAGACAGACTCTTCTTTCTAATCACAGAACTGCCCAGCATAACACTGAAATGCAGTGGCAATGATTAATTTCAGTGGTGCCTTCCAAACAACATGTCACTGGCATTTTCCAGTGTCTCATATTTTAATAAGTTTTTTAGATTATTTTTAAAATACTTATTTAGATTTCTGGAAGAGTTTGGTTAAGCTGATACATGGAATGAAAAAGCATTCTATGGCCATTAGTACTGCAAGCTTTGGTTTCTCTTTCTCTAACTCAACAACTGAAACATACAGCTTTCACAATTTCCTATGATACTGAGTTCTTCAGAAGTACTGCTTTTCTTGTAAAGAATGATGTCAATTTTATTATTTTTAAAGACCAGTAGGTTTTGAGTATAACAATACCCTCAACCATCTCTTTCAAATGGGATTCTCAGCTCCATTTCTTTTTCAAAGATTAAATGATCTGGTCTTTGCCTCTTCCATCTTCACTGCACTCTACTGTAAATGTGTGCTTAAATTAGTGGTTATAAAGTCTGGATTTGAGATATGTTTCTTCAAGGGGATCCAGCATAGTGAGAGCAAAACAAAACAAAACAAAAACATTTAAATAAACATTTAAATAATTAGGTTCTTGTGGGTTTTTTCGGGCTATATGGCCATGTTCTAGAGGCATTTTCTCCTGACGTTTCGCCTGCATCTATGGCAAGCATCCTCAGAGGTAGTGAGGTCTGTTGGAAGTAGGAAAATGGGTTTATATATCTGTGGAATGACTGGGGTGGGGCAAATAGCTCTTCTCTGCTGGAGCTAGGTGTGAATGTTTCAACTGACCACCTTCATTAGCACTCTTCTTTAATTTAAATAATTAATTGGAAGTTGGAAACATTCATTTAGTGGTCTGTTTGTAAAGAGCAGGTCATTTTGGCCTGTGGCTGTCCAGGTGTTTAGGACTACCGCTCTCAGATTCCTGACCACTAAACAAGCTGAATAAAGCATCTGAAGGTTAGAGGCCCAAACTACCGAAGGGCCGCAGATTGAAGAAGTCTAGTACGGAGATTACAAAGGGCGCTTCCGGTTGGAACATTAATGTTCCACATACAACAAATTCTGTACTAGAGACACCATACTTGTAGCGCCTAAGCTTTGATTCGTTGACTGAAGGTCCAGTTTCAAATGCCACCAAGAACACAAAAATTGTCTGTGTATTAATTCATTAAATTAGGGACTTATATTCTCTTTGATTTCATGAAGACCAAGGGTGAGGATCCTTTGGTCCCGCAAACATTTGAGACTTCAACTTCCAGAAACTCAAGCTAGCTGTGGTAAGGTAATATGTGATCTGTAATCCAAAACCTTTGAGGGGTAAAGAGTTCCTCAGATAGATGAAGCCTCTCATAGTTTTTGTGCACTAACGAAAAGCATAGAAGCATTCCTGGGAAACCAGGAATCCGCTTTCCTTGCTGCTGCTCCGATCTATATAGCAAGAAGAGAACGAAGAGAGAACACTCTGTGTGTATCCGATTACTGATACAAACAGAAAATCACTAGCACTTGGGATCAGGAGACTACATCATTCTTGAGACACAACATGTTATTAATGTATGGGATTCACTGCCCCAAAACTAGCTACAGCTCACGGGGAATAGATCCATTAAGAGCTCTTAATCACAACGGAGCTATGACAGAACCTCCAAATAGTACCTACATGAAAAGGTTTATTTATGATTTCCGAAGCTCACAAGAACAAAAGGCATGCTAACATCTTCATAACCTGCTTGATAGCTTTCCAGAAATGCCCTTGTTTACATGGATCCTCTATCAATCCTAGTAAGATAATTCTTTCATTCCCTGCTACATGATCTCTTTAGGATTCTTTGCCAATCTGTATCAAGTGCAAGTTAAAGCACCTGGAAAAACGGCTGACGGTGAGTGAGAGCCCTAAAACACTCCTACAAATCAGAAGCATTTAATCGGGAACTTCTTTGTACCAAATTTGCACCCAAGATGCAACTAAATCAGGATGAGTTGTTGTAGGTTTTTTCAGGCTATATGGCCATGGTCTAGAGGCATTCTCTCCTGACGTTTCGCCTGCATCTATGGCAAGCATCCTCAGAGGTAGTGAGGACCTCACTACCTCTGAGGATGCTTGCCATAGATGCAGGCGAAACATCAGGAGAGAATGCCTCTAGACCATGGCCATATAGCCCGAAAAAACCTACAACAACCCAGTGATTCCGGCCATGAAAGCCTTCGACAATAAATCAGGATGAGTTTGTACAACACAGTTCCAAATAAACAGATTATATGTACAATCCAATTTTTCTTTCTAACCGGTCCAATTCTTTCCCCAGTTGGAAAACAAGACTTTAGTTTGCCATATATGAAAACAGTAATCATTCAGGAACTGAAGGACTTCGGCAGTTATATGTAAAAGGATTCTTCCATTATTTAAAACTAAAGTTTTCCACTAGACTTTACAACCAAAAAATAAGAGTAACATTACAAAAACTATGCTTTGTGTTGAAAACTGCCCATAGTGAAACTTACTATCCCTCTAGAGTGTCGACTGTTTATTCAGTTAAAAATAGAGATTTTGGACCCAGAGGATGCCCTTTGCTCAACCCTGCCACTTACTACTTTGTCCTTGATTTGCTAAGTCAGAAAAGGTTAAAAGGGAGCACTTTGCAGACAATGCACTGCAAAAGGCTTTGTTCTTTTGAAGGAGATGCAGTAAGACAGAAGCCCAATCATCACACAAAAATCAGTCTATACATCACCAGTACCTAGGAATAAGCAAATTCTCCCCTACCTGCCGATTGAGCCGTATGGAGAGAATATTGCTAGAATAACTGTAATTACAAATCTCGGTTCCCTTCTTGAAGTGGTAAACATTCATTTGCCGGGGCTTTGAGTGGCTCACCACGACCACCAGACTGCTGGAGAAGAGGCGCTCTACAATGTAAACATCCGGGATTTCATCTGGAGTAGGAGATGGAAAGAAAAGAGAAATGGCTTCATTTTTCAAAGGGTAGGAAAAGGCCATATTTACATTTTTGCTGAATCATCTATGACATTGTGTTCTCTCCGTCACAAGATATGCCTCGCTTGGCAGACCTTCACATGACTCACAAAGAGAACTGGAGATCTGACCACAGAATGCAAGGACTAATGGCTCATCTACAGGTGGAATTCACATCCACTTCTTCCAGCAGAATCTATCAAATGTTAACCTGGGAGGGAGCTAAAAGGAGAAATGTGAAAGGTTCTGTTGGAGCATTCACTCCTCTAAATCAGGGAACAAGTTCCTCACTTCAACAAAAAAGGGGGGAATTGAGTCCAGAGAATCTGTCAGTTGATAAAAATAAAACAATCTCTCTAGTGACCAAGGCCTCCATTGAATACAAGGAAGAAATTAAATAGGCTTCCGGAGACAAGGGCCAAGCTGTGCATCAACTATCACTAGTCTGACTGACAGACTTTGCTGGAAGAGATGACCTGGACTTCCTGACAGATGGCAAAAACGAGAACTGGATAAAAGGGGACAATTCCAGGTCAGGATGCACTGTATTCAATGGTAATGTCTTCCTACTGGCCCCAATGCCAAAGTCTGCTTGCAACCAAGCTATCTTTCCTTACAGCTGTTTCCAGAGTATCTCAGTCAACACAGTCTCAAAGAAGGTTTTTATCATCCTAGACAGCAAGCAAGTTCAAAAGGACATACGGGTTAGTCTACTAGCCCAAGAGACATATGTCTCCTGGGCTAGTAGACTGAAAACTGTCAGAACAATTCAATATGCAATCAGGACTCTTGTAGATTCAGATTTGGAATGGTGGGATGCCCAGCCTTCAGAACAAGCGCTTCCCCAAATACGGACAGCACAAACTAACATGCATTGTGTAGCTTCTGGAGCCATATGTGGCTTATAGTCCTTTGGTTTCTACATGGACTAAATGTATGGATTGTTACAAGCCAGACAACATGGCCATAGTTTAAAACAAATAGCCTCACATTCAGAGAAGCTCTTTAAAATTCCTTTGAATTAACCCTATGCTTTTCATTTAAATTGAATTATTGGGGAAAGTGGTTTGTGAAGGATACCATTTGCACCAGGCCCTTGAGAACAATTTGAGAGGTCCAAGATGAAGCAGCATTTTAAATCTCAGGTTATTATTTCAAAAAGATAGTGCATGTTTTCAAATCAATTTGAGTTGGTTGTGAAGCATAATTTAGCATTACAGAAATGAGCTGAGGTACATCTCGAATTCAAGGGCTTCCCCTTCTTGTGTTTTGACAAGGCCTTTGCTCCCGCTTTTTAAATTCACTGAAGCTTTCCATGTTGTCTGACCCTATAAAATGTGATTAGTTTTAACTAGGGATTCCCAAATGTTGGGCCTCCAAGTGTTTGGACTTCATTTCCCAAAAACTTCAGATGCTTGAGTCAACAGTCAGGGGTTCTGGGAGCTGGAGTCCAAAATATTTGAAAGACCAATGGTCTTAACTGGTGCTAAAACAGCCAACTTCTAAATAGATGTTATGAAGTGGAATTATTCCTGTTATTCTCATAAATACTGAGAATTTAAAGTGAAATGTAACCTTCCAGGGCCCTTCCACACAGTCCTATATCCCAGAATATCAAGGCAGAAAATCCCACAATGTCTGCTTTGAACTGGGTTATCTGAGTCCACACTCAGATAATGTAGAATATTCTGCATTCATATTCTGGAATATAATGCTATGTGAAAGGGCCACCAGTCTTCTCTTCGAGGCAGGATCAAAAATGATAGAACAGCACACAAGGCTAAAGCTTGTTCCGGGAACAAGAAGCCATGGTTTAGTTTTACACCCAAGCATAACCATTATGAGGATACATAAAGCAATCCTAAGCATACAGCTTTACATATTTCATCATAGTAAAGTGCAGTAAGCTCTACTAAAAGCAATAGACTTTAAATGTTAGTAGGTCAGGCTGAAGCTTTGCAAACAGAGGAAATATGTGCCACACAAAAGGAATAATGCCTGAAAAGAGCCCAAGTTTTGACTGCAAGGAAAGACAAGGGATGTGGACTTTCAGCAATATGGCCGAAAGCAAAGCAGTACAAAAGGACAATATGAACTAGTAAGTTGAGGAATACTGAACTACATTGTTGTACTAAAGTCACATAATGTTCTCTAAGGAGATTTTAACTTGTTTCAAAATTGACACTGGTGAACATATCCTTGGTTGTGGGTATATCAAACGGTAAGACCATAAATTAATATTTTCTTAATATGCTATTAAAGTGAAACACAGTTGATGACCTTCACAATACAGGAATAGCAGGTACACCATGATAGAAGAAAACCAGTCATTGCCTTTATTTAGACAACCATGAAAAGATTTCTAATGACACAGCATGTACACTATTCTAAAATA
This sequence comes from Anolis sagrei ordinatus, assembly GCF_025583915.1. Taxonomy (NCBI): domain Eukaryota; kingdom Metazoa; phylum Chordata; class Lepidosauria; order Squamata; family Anolidae; genus Anolis; species Anolis sagrei. The sequence continues at coordinate 125,158,077 of NW_026845477.1, read as the reverse complement.
TCACTGCAATTCTATTTGAAACATGGGTATGAGCTTTTCAAAATGTGGTTCACCAACATGCAAGACCAATGACATTTTAGATTGTTAATATACTCATAATTTCCAGTAAACCTGGAAGCAATAACATTGCACCACTTCTACACAGTATGTCTTTGAGGAAATACTGAGCCTGAAAAAAAAAAAGATTAAGCAAGGATACGTTGATAGTTTTGAAATACATAGAACATAGACCTAATCCCACTCAGGTCAATCATTGAAAGTATTATCATTTCAATTAGTATTTCATCTCTGCCACTGAAATCTAAAGGACACATAAAGTGCTTAGCTTTGGCTTGATCATAAAGATCGAACGTAACAGTGGCAACTAAGCATTCAGCTTGACCATTAACATTAGAATAAGAAACAAGTTTGAACTACAAAATAGCAAACCTGGGTGAAATTAAAGGAAGATGTTTCATTCTATGCTGTTCAAAATTGTAAGAAACTTCCTAAGAAAATAGTGGTATCCCCTACTTTATTGGTTGTTAAACAAATGACACTTTATCACAAAGATGGGCTCCCTAGACTGAGCAGATTGCACCTGCCCCATTTTAAAAGCAACAACTCCTCTTGATAACGCACATGCTGGCAAATAAATTGGAATAAAAATACTCCACCTAAGCCTCCAGGTATTTCCACTTCTAACAAGATATTTTGGGCCCAAATCAGTACCTGGAGGACAAAATAGCTTCTGATCTGCTAAGCATGTCCACCAAGGTTTTAGAGAGGATAACTGGTAATTTCTATGGGGTGTTGGGGCCACATTTGAGGCTGCGATGGGCCACAAGCAGCCTATGGAGTACACTTTCCCCACCCCACTTTAGCATGAAGCACCCTTTAACCATGCTCTGTGACAGCACTGTATCACCACAAAATAAACCAATGTTGCCTAAACCACAGTGAATGCCTCACTCATTACCTTAACACAATCCAGATTTGCACAGTGCAGTACTCTGAAGATTAGCAAGGACTGGGACTTCAATACAATCCGCTTCAACAAATCTTACAGAGAGATCAGTAGGCCAGTTAAGTCATGAGAGGAAATCAGAAGCCAATAAGTGTTGTGTCTAAGTCTGAGCCTGAGTCTGAAACTGAATTGTCTGGGCCTTCTGGGCCTGCTGGCCTTCTGAGCCTGACTTTCTGCAGGATGACGAGGAGGCTGATGGGTTACAGATTTCTGTACATGTTCCAGATGGGGCTGATAGTGTGGCTTCTGAAGAAGAAACAGCAAGTCTGTTCCCCGGAGAAAGGAATGTGCCTTTAGATAAAGATAGTGAAACTCCACAACTGCAGGTGGAGACTCCTTTTGGTTCCCAGGGTGATTAGGCCCAGCTGGGCCAAGATAATGAGTTGTCCAGCCTTGAAGATAATAGTGAATTAATGAGTAGGCAGGATCGTTTACAATTAAGAGTTCGCAGAAGCTCACGCCTTGCCAGCAAGCGTGAAGCCAGAGGTCAACGCAATGCTTTCATGTCAGGGAAACTTATTTAATGATGTAGCCGACAGGCATTTCCTGTTAGTCCAATGTTGCTCTTTCCCTGTTAACTTCTGTAGAATTACCTTGGCTTTTGCGGAACGCTTCTGGCTTCTTTGAGACTTGGATTTTGATCCTGATTTTACCTGTCTACCATGGACTCTTGTTTGACCATTGCTAAGGGATTATGCTTCATGTTATTTGCCTTTGGATCTTGGGAACTTTGCCTTTTCATTTAAAACTCTGTTTTACTGAACTTCTGCATCCTTATTTCTCTGTTTTGATTTTGGCTTTTTCTCAATAAACTACAAAACCTACAGCCTTGGTGTGTGGTGGTGTCTTGAGCAAGGTGAAAACTACCCTGAGTTGCGACAATATGCCATTAAGTTATCCAGACTATTAAGATAATAGTTATAGAATTCCTATTAATGGATCATTGCTACTGTATACTGTGCTAGTACAGAACAATGATATGCTTCAGTTGAAGAGTTAATATCTGAGCAGCAGCTCTTTCCTGCATCTCTGAGGGGGGGGGGGGTCCATCATGTACATTTGCCTCTATATTTTTACTAGTACATTCTCTCTTGGGGTTATGCAAATGTCTCATTAGTCAAAGAACTGCATGTTCTTGTATGTCAACAGGTTGAACCATAGCTGAAATTAATCACTGTGTGTCTGCTTTCAGACAACATGCTAAACTATAGTTAGATTACAACGAAAGCTTCCAATCTCTTTAATAAAGAGAAGAGAGAGGACAACTTAAGGCCAGAGCTGGTTTAACTAGAATGATTTCAGATGTTGTTGGACAACATACTCCACATTACTTACCAGCATAGCCAGTGGCATCAGTAGTGGGGTGTGGAGGGTGCAAATCGCACTAGGTGACACCAAAGCGACTGTCTATAAATTTTTGTGTAGTATTTCAGCAGAAACTTAAATGTTTAATAAAAAATATCCCTATAGTTAGATATCACCATAAAACATTTTGTTAAATTTTCTGGTATTTACAATATTCTGGTTTGATCTGGTTTGGTCAGGATCCATGGGGACGACACCATAAGTTGCCACACCAACACAAACCAACACACACACCAACACAACTCTTAGTGATGCCACTGAGCATGGGCAAGGGCAAAGAATTCTGGAAATAGCAGCCCATGGATGGACACACTTTGGTGGTCCCAGTCTCCAAATACAGTCACACTAACTTCACATAAATATGGGTCATCTTGGGCTACTTGGGAAGAAAAAAGTAATAGCTTTATATCTAAACCACCTCCTAATTCTTTGATTTCTCCCATCCCTTGACCTGTATCCACAGCTATCCACCACTACAATTTCTGAATAGTGGCTGCGCTCTGGAATAGTTAAGAAATTTTGATCCTTACAAATCAGTGAAAATACCACATTTCTGTATGTAAATCTACTCTGAACTCACTGATGATTGGCATCAAAGTGCTATTGCTTACACACACAATGTACCTCAGTCATATACTGCTGTCAAGAATGAGATTTCTTTTTTGTTTTACATTTTTTCTATATACAGCTATCCCTGTAATAAAGCACATCAAGCATAGTATGAATACAAGTAAAGCAGCATCCAATAAATGACATCTGTTTATTGCCAGGAAAGATGCAATGGAATTGCTCCTCTGAGGTAGATAAAAAGTGCTGTATTGCCAAATAAAACCTACTATCAGCTGATAATTTGTTGTATCAAAATGGAATAGACTTACTGCTTTCGTGGACCTGATCCAGTTGCTCCACAGAACTCAAGGAAAAAAGTCTGTATCCAGTTGTGGTTCCAATGGCTAGAGAACTGTGGAAGAAAACACAAACATTACTGACATTCAGAGTAAGGTGCACTCGAAATACAGCTTTGTTTGTGGAATGTGTGGAAAAAACAATTGTCCCTCCAACCTGAGTGAACAAGAATCTTGCTGGTGGGAAAAGTACATTTAACCGATCTGAAGTCACTCTGTTTGGGGATCTTAGGCACCTTCCACACAGCTGAATAAAACCCCACATTATATGCTTTGAACTGGGATATATGGCAGCATGGACTCAGATATTCCAGTTCAAAGCAGATATTGTGGGTTATTCTGCCTTGATATTCTGGGTTATATGGCTGTGTGGAAGGGCCCACAGCAGGAGAAGTGAACCTATGGGACTTTCCTGAGTACAAATGTAACCTCCACTCCCATCATGGTGGCGAAGTAGAATGAACCCCCCTCTCATCCTTTGCATGGTCACACAAAATGATTAAGGTTTCTCTGCCTGAGGTTAAGTCACAGAGTGATTTGTTGAAGGTATACATAGGGAAGTAATGCTACCCCTCTATTCTTCCTTGGTTAGACCACACCTGGAATATTGTGTCCAATTCTGGGCACTACAATTGAAGAGAGATACTGACAAGCTGGAATGTGTCCAGAGGAGGGAGAAGAAGCCCTATGAGGAGCGGTTTAAAAAGCTGGACATGTTTAGCCTGAAGAAGAGAAGGCTGAGAGGAGACATGATAGCCATGTATAAATATGTGAGAGGAAGTCATAGGGAGGAGGGAGCAAGCTTGTTTTCTGCTTCCCTGGAGACTAGGACGTGGAACAATGGCTTCAAACTACAAGAAAGGAGATTCCATCTGAACATTAGGATGAACTTCCTGACTGTGAGAGCTGTTCTGCAGTGGAACTCTCTGATCTGGAGTGTACTGGAGGCTCCTTCTTTGGAAGCTTTTAAACAGAGGCTGGATGACCATCTGACAGGGGTGCTTTGAATGCAATATTCCTGCTTCTTGGCAGTGGGTTGGACTGGTAGGCCCATGAGGTCTCTTCCAACTCTATGATTCTATGATTACAATACTGATACAGTACTGCCCTTTCTTCCAAAGTACTCAACTCAATGTTCATAGAGCACAGTTCCCAAATGGTGCTCAACTCCCGTAGTGATCAGGGTCTAGCTTACTGAGCACAGACAAAACAATATAAATTATTGTATTATGTATCAGCAGATCACAATCCAACATTAAGGGCTATGTATGGATGGCCCATGAGGTCTCTTCCAACTCTTTGATTCTGTGATTCTGTATTCTTGTGACCAGTGAAGAAAGCCATAGAAAAGACTGAGCAATAGCTTGTTCTGCTGAAGATACACAAATAGAGACAAAGCATGATCCTTCCAACTGTCTTGCTTGATCTAGGTCAGTGGTTCTCAATCTGTGGATCCCCAAGTATTTTGGCTTATAACTCCCAGAAATCCCAGCCAGTTTACCAGCTGTTAGGATTTCTGGGAGTTGAAGGCCAAACCATCTCATCTAGGTAAACAAATATGTTAAAATTATGTTTAGTAACCACCATAAGACTAAAAAACAAACTGCATATAACATGGTCTCTGTTTAGATACTCAACAGGCATGTTTGTCCTCTGCACACCAAAGAAGCCATCAAGATGTCTCATTTGCATCTGTCACAAATACTGACAATTGCAAAGCTAATGTTCATACTTGGAGTACTGGTTTAGGTCATGGTTGCAAAGTTATGTATTGTCAAAGGCTTTCATGGCTGGAATCATTGGGTTGTTGTAGATTTTTCAGGCTGTATAGCCATGTTCTAGAAGCATTCTCTCCTAACGTTTATGACATATATAAACCCAATTTTCCTAATTTCCAACAGACCTCACACCTCTGAGGATGCCTGTCATAGATGCCCCTACCTGACTAGTGGCTTGCATGGGAGAAAACGCTTCTAGAATATGGCCATACAGCCTGAAAAACTTACAATAACCCATTGCAAAGCTAATTAGGTGTCTGTACAAACAGGCAAAAACTGTTTGTATACCTTAGGTTGCAAACCCCTGCATATCAACCTAGGAGAAAGTCCTTCATAAAACCAATGTTAGTCTCTTTTAAGAGAGAAAAAGTGGTTTACAAATACATTTAACAGCAAATCATGATTTCTCAAAGTCAGATAACATGGGCCCTTGGGTATTGCTGGGGTAGAGTTCCAGGATCCCCTGTGGATACCTATTGCTCGAACACCATTATATACAATGGTGTATTAAAATGGCATCCCTTATACAAAATGGCAAATTTAAATGAGTGCCAGAGAGAGCCTGAGGATCTGTAAAATGGCGGGAGGTTATAGGGATACAAATGAGAATAGTGCCTCGGCACACAACAAAATCAAAGTGGCAAAGACGGGTTAAAAAACAGTACAGCTATCCAGTTTATTCAGAAAATTCTTGAATCTAACTGTAGAGATAGGAAGGCCAAAATAAAGAGACCTTAAAGACCAGCATATTGATTTAAGATTTTGTGGATTACTTCATTAGACACAGGAAGAATTGCTTTTAAATACCAGCTTTATATACACCTAAGTTGGGTGAACTAGCCCATGAAAAAGCTGTTGCCATCATGAATGTGGTGGACTTTAGGATGGCACAGGAGGTATCATCCATTCCCTTTCCCTGTAATTGGCTTGGATGACTTTGTGTACAATGATACTGTGTTGTTGGTATGAAAAGGAATCCAATACACTATTATTATGCCGGCAATGCTGGTACACATGTATCTCTTCCTACACTGCTATTTTCAAAGTTAACACCTTTCACAGCATAACTGAGTGGCTCAATCATTGAAAGCACTGTGTAAAACAAGAGACTTCCTCCAGAAGCCAAACTGGGCTTCTAATCCTATCAATAGACTTCTTATCCACAATGAATAGTGTTAACTTACTGATAGAAACATTAACTGGAATAAGATAAGCACTGGCAGATCAAGGATTGAGCACATTTATGCCTGAAAGCCAACCTGTTTGTTTGTTTGTTTGTTTGTTTGTTTACAGCACTTATACCCCGCCCTTCTCAACCTCAAAGGGGACACAGAGCGGCCTTGCAAAGACAACAATTTGATGCTGTAAACACAACAGACATAAAATAAACATATACATTAAAACATGAAATAAAAATCATATAAAAAACTATGAAATCTGACATCATAGTCAAAAAGCTGTTCCAATTGTCATTGCACATTTTCCATCATCACTTATTGAACTGCCCTATTGGCCAAAGGCTTTTGTCCCAAAGCCATGTTTTTACATGCTTTCTAAAGGTCAGGAAGGAAGGAGCTGACTGAAATCGCTAGGGAGGGAGTTTCGTAGTTGAGGGGCCACCACTGAGAAGGCCCTGTCTCTCAGAGAGGTTGTATGCTCCTTGTACGCCACTTCGGTGAGAAATCTGGCTGCCATCCAATGGACCACTTGAAGCTTCCGAACAGTCTTTAAAGGCAACCTCACGTAGAGTGCATTACAGTAATCTATTCAGGATGTAACAAGAGCATGGACCACTGTGGCCAAGTCTGACTTCCCAAGGTACACAAGTTTTAATTCCACAAAAGTTCCCTGGCCACTGCCAAAACTTGGGGTTCCAGCAATGAGTCCAGGAGAATTCCCAAGCTGCGAACCATGTCTTCAGAGGGAGTGTAACCCCATCCAACACAAGCTGTAACTCAATATCCTGTTCGGCCTTTCGACTGACCAGGAGTACCTCTGTCTTGTCTGGAGTCGATTTCAATTTCTTTGTCGTCATCTAGACCATAACAGCAGCCAAGTGCCGGTTCAGGAGCCTCCTTAGCAGTTGGTGAAAAGGAGTGATAGAGTTGGATGTTTTCTGTGTACAGATGGCAAAACTCCAAATGATCTCTCCCAGTGGCTTCATGTAGATGTTAACAACATGGGAGATAGGAAGGACTGGAGCCACTGCAAAACAGTGCCTCCAAACCCCATTTGTGCTAAATGTCCCAGAAGGATACCGTAGGTGTCCCAGAAGGAACAGTGCCTCTAAACCCCACTCCCGCTAGGCATCCCAGAAGGATATCGTAGTCTATGGTATCAAGGCCACTGAAAGGTCCAAGAGAACCAACAGGGACACACTCCCCCTGCCCAGCTCTCTGCATAGATCATCCACTAAGACAACCAAGGCTGGGACATGGGACCATTCAGTTCCATGTCCCAGCCTAAAGCAAGACTGCGCTGGATTCAGAATCAGTTTCCTCCAAGAACACCTTGCTATTTCTAAGCAGGCAATAAGATGACAACAAAGCACTACTTTGTGCTGTCCTGCCTCTCTAGCACTGAACATCCACAGATTTTAGGATCCACAGGAGAACCACACCTCAGTAGAGAATTAAGGTACACTGTATTTCTTTCCTTACTTTTTAAATATGTTTCCTTTTTCATTTCCAATGTCCACCTTATATTTTAACCATATTTCCTCATCTATAAAGTTTACATTTCTCTGTATTTATATTATAAGCCAACACAAAGATAACTTCATTTGCTCATCACTATTATAAAGCAACAATTATGCTTTGCCACACATCCCACTTGCAAAAGTGTGTATGTTCAGTGGTGACCTATGCTACTCTACCTTGTCAGTCAGCTCACAGTGGAGACAGAAAGAAGCAGCTGCACCTTCAGTCCTTCAAATAAATCTATACTCTGCTAACGAATGGGAAGGGAATTTATAACGTATCATCAGCTTAAATGTCAAGGAAACATTTCCCTTGGGAACTGAACATCATTGTTATCTAATAATTTACAGCCTGCCAAACTCCCGTATACCGGATATAAGCCAGGAGAACCAAACCTGTAAAGCAGGAAGCATATCACAAGAAAGAAATGAGCACTGTAGTAGCTGTTTTAAGTGTGATGTAGGACAGCCTAATATATTGAGCCTGAAAATAGCATAACACAGGAGGTTGCCAAATACAGGCAATATTAAATGTACTGTAAATGAATAATAACAACATTTTTTTTTATTTCTTACCCACCTCTCCTCATGGCTCAAGACAGGCCACATGGCAAAGTTAAAACACACTGCCATAAAATGCATACATTAAAACACACCATCACTATACACACACACACACACACATTACAGAATGCAAAAATTAAAATACAATACAAATACACACATTAAAATACAAATATCAAACAGTCACCATATAGTTGGGTGGGGAAAGTACAGCCTGATCCCTAATTTTGAGGCCTCTAAACTGCCAAGTGACCCCAAACTGCCTCTAATGTTTAAAATAACCAATTTGGGAATTGAGTCTATGCCTAAAACCGAGCAAAATGCCACCAGCTGTATGTTTGGTGGTTAGTGTCACCTCTCTGAATCCTTGAAAACAAAATAAAGAAACCTGACTAAAACTGATGGCCACAAGTGAAATGTTATTTCATGCAGAGTCATATAAGTCAATGCAGACAGGAGGGAGATTCAGAGGGAAAAAACTGACCCCCATCTCCCCAGTTGTTCTTCACCTGTATATAGTAACTAAAGTATAATTTATTAGCGCTTATGGCTTTTATGAGCATAAAACAGAACAAGAAATAATGATTTATCTCAACAAAATTTCACTAGTCCAATAAAAATATCGCTGTCTCCAAATGTTGTCAAACCACAACTCCCAATATTCTTTGCCACTGACTTTGCAGGCTGGTTCTGCTGGGAACTACAGTTTCACAACATTTGGAGGACTGTGTGACTCCCATCCTTGTATTAGGTAGTACATGTTGAGAAAGGCTTTTAGGGGAATAGAAAGTGCCAAGACCAATCCAACTGTGAAACTCTCATGTTGTGCAGTTCTTACTGGATTATTTATACAAATAAAAGTCAAAGCAGGTATGTAGGTATCTATCTATCTTACTATGTTTGTATGTATTTTTGGAGATGGCTCCCACATCCAGAGAGCCCTGTAACTCTTGCCAACAACAGATCTGGACCAAACTTGGCATACATACTTCCCATGGCCATCTTTACATACTAGCAGAATGTGGGGACGGATTGACCCTGGATAACGGGAGTTATAGTTTACCCATATAGGAACAGCATTGTGAACTCTACCAACAATGAATCTGGGCCAACACTGGCATACGTTCACAGTGCTCCCTAAATATATGTGAACTATAACTTCTATAATCTTCTGTAATTGTCCCCCCAAACTCTGAGCACCATGCAGAACAGAAAATTCTGGAGGGATTTGGGAGGATTGACCCTGGATGATGAGAGTTGTAGTTCAACCACAACCAAAAGCACTGTAAACCCCTCTGATTATTATGGATCTGGACCAAACTTGGCACACATACTCATTCTGACCAATTATAAATACTGACAGGATTGGGAGGGGGGGACGGGTCAATGACAGAGTATTATGGGAATTATAGTTCATCTTGCATCTAGAGAGCACTTTAAACCCCGACAATGGATCTGAACCAGACTTGGCATACTTGTCCATAATGGCCAACTTTAAGTACTGGCAGGGTTTGGGGGACAACGATAGAGGATTTTGAGAGTTGTAGTTCACCAACACCCTGAGAGCACTGTGAAGCCTACCAATGATGGATCTGGACCAACCTTGGCACATGTCCCCAACATGATCAACTTTAAATACTGATGAGGGTTTGGGGGGACTGAGAGAGGAGGATGGAAGCTGTCCACCCACATCCAAAGGCCTATGTGTATACTAGAGCCAAAGAGCCATATGTATTTCTAATGGGACTATTCATAAAACCGAAAAAAAACCCCCTACTTCTGATGTTTATCCATACAAAAGACCTAACCCAAGCATCGCCAGGTACCTAAGCTAGTACTATTTAAGACTATAGGTGGAATACGGTTTCCTTCCTTCCATCCAATATTTCTCACCTATAGAAAGCTAGAAGGGCAGGGAAATAGTGTTCCTACATAGCTTTCTGCCTATGAAACTACAGCACTAAATGTTGTGTTAAGGACCACTGCAATACAAAAACGTCAGTTTACGGTCTATATACCACAAAAAGATACTATAAGGGACCCATCAACATACAATTCTGCTTTGAAAAGTCAATGTCCATGAAGGACTGTAAAGTCACCATTAGATCTCCTACAAACTGCTGAAAGTGTCTGCTGCTTTAACAGAATTGCACTAGGATCGGCTTCTGAGTCCATTAACTGAAGTTATCTTAACCAGAATTGATCATGTGTAAAATAAGAACTGGCTGTTCATCACATTCATTTACTGGTATTCCAAATACATGACCAGAATTGTCAACATGAGGACAAAAACTTGTAGGAAGACAATGTTTTCTCCTATGCTGTCGACCACTGTGCCTTTTTCCCAGATCATAGTTCTGTATTTTCTGTTTTGGTTTCATTTTAAACCTAGTCTTTCTGTTTTCCTGAAGAGCGGATATGTTTTTTTTTTTAAACTTCTTCCTCAACCTCACTTGTCAGCAAAAAAATTCTGGCAAATGCCAACCACAGGCGCAATTTTTCAACTAAAAATTTTCACCTGTCCATCAACATTTACAGGCTAAGTCTATATTGTGCTTTACTTTTAGGTTTTAGAGATGGTATAACCTTATAAGCTCAGGTGGTACAAACTAAGAAACACATAGCAACAGGAATCTTAATATGACACAACTTTGAGGCTGAAACATGATAATGTCCACTGCTACCATGGATTACTTATTGACCTTTCAACAAGTCAGTCTTTGTTCTCCATCTCTACAAAGGGCATAACAATGATCTAGCCTACTTTACTGCTGAGAAGACAAACATGATAACAATTGTGAATTACTGAGTACATCAAGACTGTCATATAAATTTATCTATAGCAATAGCAGCAACACATCTGTGTCAAAGGACTAATTCTCTTTCTACCAACAATGAGTCAAAGAGCGGCAGCGTTTCATCCTGGATTACATGTCCCAAAGATACAGAAGATACAGAAGGCAAAAGGCCAGACTGATTTATTGGACCCTAATTCACCCCAGAAGCCTTCATTTGGCCTGAAACGGCACACATCTGGGAGCTAGTGAGCAGGAACAAGAGATTCTTTGTGGAGAGTGCAGCTGTTTCTTCAATTTCTCCAATTGGGGTTGTCTAAGGTTTTCCTTAACTGTTGTTTAAACAGCTAGATCTACCCTTTGCTCTATTTTAGAAGAATAATGAGGATGTAACTAAATGAAATTCCCCTCTCTGAAATCCTGGAGAAGACACTGCCAATTAAAATAGTCAGAATTTGTCTGGAAGGTCCACTGATCTGATTCAACTTCCTTGTTTTTCGGGATTTTCAGGTTCATTGGAAATGTACTTCTGATTAGTAGATACTGAGGACAAATAAAGTGTGGCTACCTTATTTAGGACCTCTAATATGTATGAAACCTTCAGATATATTGCTTGAAATGGGACTAATAAAACCAAGAAGCAAATTCTTCACTTTAATTTTCTTTTGTTCAATTGTGCTTAACAATAGTATCTCTATTCTTCTTAATATGTCCACAATACATATTTTTTTGAACTGTGGCTTCATTGCAAAGACACAGCTATTGCTATAACAGTTTAAACTAAATTTATTTATTTATTTATTTACTATGTTTGTATACCACTCTTCTCAGCCCCGGGGCGACTCAGAGCGGTTAACAATAGCAAAATTCAATGCTCAAAAACATCATAAAACAGTTAAAAACAATTAAAAACAGTGGCATAATAAACAGTAATATAAATCAATAAAACATCTCATTAGCGTTTCATAGTTAAAATCAAGATCCAGTCTCATCATCCAATTGTTCCATATTCCTATGTTAGTTACACTGCCAATTCAAATGCCTGCTCGAACAACCAGGTAGTCACTTTCCTCCGAAATGTCAACAGGGAGGGGGCCGATCTAATATATATGTAGGAAGGGCATTCCACAGCCGAGGGGCCACCACTGAGAAGGCCCTGTCTCTCATCCCCGCCAAATGTGGCGCAGGCAGGACCGAGAACAGGGCCTCCCCAGACTATCTTAACACCCTAGCTGATTCAAAGGAGGAGATGAGTTTGGACAGGTAAGCTGGGTCAAAACCGTTTAGGGCTTTATTGGCTAAAGCCAGCACTTTGAATAGTGGCCGGTAGCAAATTGGCAGCCAGTGGAGCTGGCGCAACAGAGGAGTTGTATGCTCCCTGGACGCCGCTCCTGTTAGTAACCTGGCTGCCGACCACTGGACCATTTGAAGCTTCCGGACAGTCTTCAAAGGCAACCCCACGTAGAGAGCGTTGCAGTAGTCTATACAGGATGTAACCAGAGCGTGGACCACTGTGCCCAAGTCAGACTTCCCAAGATAAATCGCCCTCTCTGTTTTTGACAGGACATCTGAGGAGCGAGAGTAGGGAGGGGAAGAAACAATCCTACCTGTGGTGTCTATGGCTGCATCTACACTACAGAATTAATAGTTTGACATCATTTTAACTGCCCTGGCTCAATGCTGGGGAATCATGGGAGTTGTACAAGACCTTTAGCCTTCTCTGCCAAAGAGTGTGGGTGACTCACTAAACTAAAAATGCCACGACTCCACAGAACTGAGCAGTCATAATGGTGTCAAACTACATCAGTTCTACAGTGCAGATGCATCTTATATCTCAGTTCTGGAATCATAGATAAAAAGGTTACAGCTCTTCATCATTCTCGGAACTGAACTCAGAATGTGGCAGATTCACATATTTCACAAACCAATTAAACAGCAAACAATATGGAAGCTTCTTGACTTTTGTTTGCTTTAATATTACTCCCTAGTGGCTTGATTCCACATCATCTTTTTCTTGTCTGTTGCTTGAAAGCTAAGGTATTTCCTGTTTGCACTGTCATCCATGCATTTCTGGTTCAGGTAATGACTCCACACACTCCCTTGGCTGACTTCTGACTTCACCTCAGCAAAGTCAACAGGACATGCAACAGTCACAACTTAATGATATAATTAACAACTTAATAATATATTTACATCAGGCCATAGGCATCTTTTGCACCGTATCCTTCTCCATATAGTGCCCAGTTCTGAAAGATGTATAAGATATTGCTTACAACACTGCAAGGAACTCAAAATTGGTAGCTAATTGTGTGCCTTAAGCATATATAATATGACTTGTGCATTAGTTAAGAATTTGTTCAGTTCCCAATGGCAGGTGGTGCCATTCTCACCTGAAAACTGATAGTCTGAAACCTTGAAATACATATGCGAAGAAATATGAGGGGAGGAAGGAATCTGATCATGCTTTCCTCTTCATTGGTGTTTATTCGTTAACATCATTTGCCTGAGTTTCAGCTTACTCTCTGCACTATAAGGATCTGAATCTTGTTTTTAAATTTATTTATTAAGTTTATAACCCACCTTTTTTCTCAATATATGATCAAGGTTAAATAAAATTAAATGAAGTAAGCAACACTTTAAAAAATGAGTTTAACAGTTTAAGAATATTTAAAATGTAGGTATCAGGACAAAAATACAGCATCTCTGCCCATTAAAAGACCATGAATAACAGTGAAAAGCCTTCAGAATGAAAAGATCTTTGCTTGTTAGTGGGATATAGGCAGAAAAAGGCCAACCTCATCTCTAATGGGAGGAAGTTGTATTTTTGGGATGAAGATAATATCATGTCCAGCGCTAAACATGCCTGCAGTGGCATGGGCGCACAAGTAAAGCCTTCCCCAATGAATCTTAAAAACCAGTTAGGCTCACAAAGGCAGATATGCCCTTTCAGATAATCTGGCATAATACTACTATTATTACTACTACTAATAGTAATAATATTTCTTGCCCACCTTTACTCATGTCTCAAGGTGGATTACAGAATAATTAAAAAACACAAGCACAGAAAAAAACACCAGAAATACACAGATTAAAAAGTACCTCTATTAAAGTTACACACCAAAACATATCTCTATAAAATACACAAAAAGAGATTAAACAAAGGGCATGCATTTAAAATTCATGTTTAAAGACTGTTTGGGTAGGCCTGCCCAAAGAGATAGGACTTTACATGGTTTTTAAATTCAGACAACTAATTTAGCTGTCAGAGTTCTTCCAGCAGGTCGTTCCACAGCTCCACTATTATAGGACATAACCCACATTTTGAATTGTACCCCTCAAAAAGACCAATAACCAGTATTGATAATGCAGCAGAGATTATGTGGACCACATATGAACAGTACAGGAATATATGCGTATAATGTGGAACATTGATTGGACAAATAGCATTGTAGATCAGTAACATCAATCTTCATAGTGTGTTACTTCTAATTTCATCACTCACTGCCAGTAGTTGCTTCACATTACAACACGGATGAGCAATCTGTGGCCAAATGTTGTTATATTATAATACTTATCATCTCTAACTGCACAGCCAACTGAAGAACCAATGGGGGGGGGGAGTTTGTCCAAAAAAACCTAGAGAACTAAAAGAAACTCACTGCTACACTGCCATAAGAAATAGGGTGAAAATACGATAAACTACCAAACTAGGATGCAAAGTTGATGCCACAAAATACACGTGTTTACATGGCTTGCCCATTTCAGAAAGCTACGTTACTCACAGTTTCCTATAATTTGTTTCTGAATCTAATAAGTAGACGAAAGATTTGTGCTTCCTCACAAATCCTAAGGTAAGAGAAAAAACACAATAAAGCTTCTTACACCACTCTATGGTGTGACATTGCCTTAAAAGACAGAGGGTGCACTCACACTGCAGAATGAGTGCAGTTTGACTCACAACCATGGCTCAATGCTTTGGAATCCTGGAAGTTGTTGACTTCAATCAGTAGCCCACTAGGTGCCTGGCCTCCAACTCCCAGCAGCCCTAGTCATCTTGTTTAATGGTCAAGAATTCTGTGAATTGAAGTTCAAAACACTTGGAGGACCACAGGTTGAAGAGGTCTGTTTTAAAGGATCTTTGGCCTTCTCTGCCAAAGTGTGCTGGAGACTGATGAAGCTACAATTCCTAGGATTCCATAGTATTGGACCATGGCAGTTAAAGTGGTGTCAGTCCACATTAATTCTACAGTGATGTACCTTGAGTGCCTTGACAGTAACAGGCACACAAGAGATTCCGTTTTGGAGTGGGGAATGTTGTTGCTGGGAGACAGGGAGAGCTTCATTTAAGATAAAACTACTTATTATATTACATTATGACATTGTATTATATTTCTTTATAATACATAAATTAGATTTTCCAGTTAGATTTTTTAAAAAATGAAACATCTTAGATCACACTGGCATTTAAGCTGTGAACACATCGTTATAACATTTTCTGCTAAACAAGACTCTTCTTCTTTGACATCCCATCCACAGGAAGTGATAGAAAAAGACAACCACAAGTCAGGAGAGAAAATATAAATAAAACACAGGGCATCATTATGGGGCATGTCTGCCAATACTCAGAGATGAAGCGCAATGAAGGGATACGTCACACTTGGGCGCTGGCTTCCAAAAATACCAACTTCCAAGTTGGCAGAAGACTTGTTTATAGTTTCCTATCCTAACTTGATGCTGCAGGGATGCATTAGCTACTCAAAATGAGGGTCCCTGGACCAATGTTGGCTCTGGTGCTATTGGGTACCAAACCCTGTTCAGTTTCCTTTTCAAGAAAAGGGGGTATGTTGCAAATGGGTACAAATATAGGGCCAAGATTTGACACTATATTGGGCAAAGGGTATTTATTTATTTACTACATTTATATGCCGCCCTTCTCACCCCAAAAGGGGACTCAGAGCGGCTTGCCAATATTGCTAGTCCCCCACTACAGAAGCTCTCTATTAGTGTACCATATACATCTAGCCAACATGGTTGTGATTGGGTTAAATGGGGATGAGGGGAGTTGTAATCCAACAATGGAAGTAGAGAAGGCTGTTGCTGGAAAGGTGCAAACAGGGGGAAAATGTATATTAACGTATTAACTCCCAATACAAGCACTTGAGGAACTAAAGCTGAAGCCATTTGGAGTCTCCTCTAGTATAAATTGATCATCCTTTTTTCCAAAACCTGAAACCCTCCAAAATACAAACTTATGGGTAGCTGGGGCTCAATCTACATTGCCATGTAATCGAGTCTGAGTCCAGGTTGTGTCCTATTATACTGGATTATCTTAAATTGCAGTGTAGACTAATATAATCCAATTCAAAGCAGATAATCTGGATTCAAAAACTGGATTATACTATGGCAGTGTAGATCCAGACTAGGACAGTGCCATCACTGCTTTCGGGTGCTTCCATGCCCACAAACCTAACTTCATGAGGAAAAATGATAGAGGATATGTGTATGAGGTACATACAAAACATTTTAATGCATTTTGTGTTTAGACTTGAGTCCCATTGCCATGAAATCCAAGGTATGTACAATATAGTGGTATAGTACTAAATAATATAATAGTGGTATAATACAATTTTCTATATAAATAAAAAATGTAATGTTTGTTTGTGGGATTAACATAACTCAAAAACCACTGGGCGAATTTACACCAAATTTGGACACAATACACCAATCAGACCATCACTCACAAAAACACTAAAAACACAGCAGAAGAGACTTTAAAAGCCAAAAAAATTAAAAAATGCATTACAATGCATACGCAAAACCACATATATACACATATACACAAATATATAAACACACATAACACATATACACATACTGGGCCACAGCAACGTGTGGCAGGGGGTGGCTAGTATAATATATATAATACCAATATTGTGCTATGCTAATAACATTATATACACACACACACACACACACACAATATAATATTACAATGTAATACAATATAATACTAAAATAATACCATATAACAATTTAGAGCAATAATATTGTAATATAATAATACTAATTTTAAATAGTATTAAATATAATAATACTAATATATTAAATATGGTACTGGACACTGTTTTTAATGAGTATTGAATTATGTTTTATTACAGTGTTATGATTTTATTGATGTTAATGTTTTTATATTGTAATTGTGTTTTCGGTGGCAATGAATTTTGCCTTGTAAACCGCCTCAAGTCGCCGGAAGGCTGAGAGGGACGGTATACAAATACAGTAAATAAAATAATATATATAATAATGTACTTCTTTATCATTGTATAATTGTATATTTTAAGTTGTCATGTTTTTGATTGTGAGCCGCTTTGAGTCTCAGTATGGAGAGATAAAGCGGGATATAAATAAATAAATTAAAATATGTATTTATGTTTATAGAGATATAGTGACACTTTGGTTTATTCACAAAAAGAGGGAAAATACATTATCCGCAGACTATGTGCATAAAGTGTATAAGAAACAAAAATAAATTCGGTGCTTAACATCCTATCATCTCCAAGATCTCTCATTACACAATGTGACACAATTTTTGTTCCTGGGTTATAAATGTCATTTCCTAAACGGTTCTTCCATAAAAACATGGAAAGGGTTTACTAAACTGCAAAAACTTTGTTTTTGCGGGACAGACTGCAGCACATTTGGCTATAACTTTTCAATGCATCTCTCAACCACATCAACATATTGTCGAAGGCTTTCATGGCAGGAATCACTGGGTTGTTGTAAGTTTTTTCGGGCTATATGACCATGTTCTAGAGGCATTTTCTCCTGACGTTTTGCCTGCATCTGAGGATGCTTGCCATAGAAGCAGGCGAAACGTCAGGAGAAAATGCCTCTAGAACATGGCCATATAGCCCGAAAAAACCTACAACAACCCACATCAACATAGTTTGTGAAAGTCACAAAAACAAAGCTTCTGGAGCAGAACAGTAAGTACTGCACAATTAAACAGGAAATAACAGTTTCAAACCAGAAACAGATTTTTTTTTCAAATTTTGTTACATAATGTTCTTATATAGTTACTAGCTGTGGCCCAGTCTGTTGATCTGGAAAATAAAGTAATGAGAAAGTGTTGGTTTCTAATATATGTAATGTCTTTATGCTTGTGGGTAAACAGTATTTCTTGTTGTTTCTTTGTCAGTGTTGATGTGGAGAGTGTCTGGTTTGCCCACCCTGGAACATGCAACATATCATTGTCCTTCTTTAGGGGTCCCTTTCAAATCTATGATACTATATCTATGTGTGTGTGAATCATATCTATCTATATCTATGGCTGGATGGCTCTTTGTCAGGAGGGTTTTGATTACGTTTTCTTGCCCTGGTGAAGGGAGTTGGACTGGATGGCCTTGAGTATTTTCTGTTGGTCATGGGGGTTCTGTGTGGGAAGTTTGGCCCAATTCTATCATTGATGAGTTCAGAATGCTCTTTGATTGTAGGTGAACTATAAATCCCAGCAACTACAACTCCCAAATGTCAAGGTCTATTTTTCCTCCAAACTCCATCTGTGTTCCTATTCGGGCATATTGATAATTTGTGCCAAGTTTGGTCCAGATCCATCATTGTTTGAGTCCACAGTGCTCTCTGGATGTAGGTGAACTACAACTCCCAAACCTAAGGTCAATGCCCACCAAACCCTTCCAGTATTTTCTGTTGGTCTTGGGAGTTCTGTATGCCATGTTTGGTTGAATTCCATCATTGGTGGAGTTCAGAATGCTCTTTGATTGTAGGTGAACTATAAAGCCCAGCAACTACAACTCCCAAATGTCAAGGTCTATTTCCCTTAAACTCCATCTGTGTTTATATTTGGGCATATGGAATATTCGCGCCAAGTTTGATCCAGATCCAACATTGTTGGAGTCCACAGTGCTCTCTAGATGTGAGTGAACTACAACTCCCAAACTCAAGGTCAATGCCCACCAAACCCTTCCAGTTTTTTCTGTTGGTCATGGGAATTCTGTGTGCCAAATTTATTTATTAATTTCGAGGTTATGGTCATGGGAGCCCTGTGTGCTAAGTTTGGCCAAATTCCATCATTGGTGGAGTTCAGAATGTTCTTTGATTGTAGGTAAACTATAAATCCCAGCAACTACAACTCCCAAATGACAAAATCATAATTTTTTGAGTGATGGTCACTCCTTGTGATGTGAGACGTTTTGTTGCCAAATTTGATGTGATTTCGTTCATTGGTTCTTTTGTTTTTAAGGTACTCATTATGCACAGAGCATTTTTATATATATAGATAGATTATAGACTCTGGAAATATACCAAATGCCATGGATTAATGCAAAAAGCTCCTGGGGTTTGTAGTTTGGTGAGTTCTCTTTGGCAGAGAAGACGAAAACTACAACTCCCAGGATTCCACAGAATTGCGCCTTGGGAGTTAAAAGGGGTGTCAAAGCGCATTCCCCCTGCTTCCCCAGCTCCTCCCCGCCTGGAAGGGAAGGATGCTCCTCCGCTATCCCCTTCTCAACTTACGTGCAGTCCTGGTTGTAGGAGAAGCAGGTCAGCGCCTCAGAATGCTCCCCTTCTCCGCCCCCGGAGGCCTCCATGGATCCCCGGCCTCGAGTTGGCCCTTTCGCCGGGGCTCGGCCTTCCCTCTCCTCAGCCCTCGCCGCCTCCAATGCTCCCCGGCTCCTGACGGACCCAAACAGAAGCCACTACACGTCTCATCGCTTCCGCCGACCTCGGGGGCGGGGCCACAGCCCTCGCCGCGCCTTCCGATTGGACAGCGGAGGTTCGAACCGGCCGCCTTTCTTCGAGCCTTCCAGGGCTAGGAAAGAGAGAACCCCACCCCTCCAGGCCCCGCCCACGACGCCAACAGGGCT
This sequence comes from Anolis sagrei ordinatus, assembly GCF_025583915.1. Taxonomy (NCBI): domain Eukaryota; kingdom Metazoa; phylum Chordata; class Lepidosauria; order Squamata; family Anolidae; genus Anolis; species Anolis sagrei. The sequence goes on along the minus strand of NW_026845477.1, from coordinate 125,138,084 downwards.
GGCGGCGATTGGCTGAGGCGGGCGCCGGGAAACAGCTGATGAGGGACCACGTGGTCTTGTGTTGTGGTGGTTGCGTCAGGCGGGGCGGGGTCTCTCTCTTCTCCAGAAGTCCCGCTTCTTCTGCTGGGCTTGTTTTGATTTTATTTTGGGGCCCTTCCACACAGCCCTGTATCCCAGAATATCAAGGCAGGGGAGCGTGCTTGCTCCATCCATGTTCAACATCTACACAAATGACCAGCCACTGCCAGAGGGGACAGAGAGTTTCATCTATGCTGATGATCGTGCCATTACTGCTCAAGCAGGGAGATTTGAGGTGGTAGAACAGAAACTCTCCGAAGCTCTAGGTGCTCTTACTGTCTATTGCAGGGAAAACCAACTGACCCCAACCCATCTAAAACACAGACATGCGCCTTTCACCTTAAGAACAGACAAGCATCCTGAGCTCTGAGGATTACCTGGGAAGGAATCCCATTGGAGCATTGCAGCGCACCCAAATACCTGGGAGTCACCCTGGACCGTGCTCTTACCTACAAGAAGCACTGCCTGAATATCAAGCAAAAAGTGGGTGCTAGAAACAATATCATACGAAAGCTGACTGGCACAGCCTGGGGATCACAACCAGATACAGTGAAGACATCTGCCCTTGCGCTGTGCTACTCTGCTGCTATGCATGCCCAGTGTGGAACACATCTCACCGCGCTAAAACAGTGGATGTGGCTCTTAATGAGACATGCCACATTATCACAGGGTGTCTGCGCCCTACACCACTGGAGAAATTACACTGCTTAGCCGGTATTGCATCACCTGACATCCGCCGGGAAGTAGCAGCCAATAGCGAAAGGACCAAGGCAGAGATCTCTCAAGCTCATCCCCTGTTTGGGTATCAGCCAGCACGTCAACAACTTAAATCAAGACATAGTTTTCTTAGATCTACAGAGACACTCGCTGGAACACCTCAGCAAGCGAGAGTCCAAAAGTGGCAGGCTCAAACCCAGAACCTCAACCAATGGCTGATACCAAATGAGAAACTCCCCCCTGGGCACACAGAGGACTGGGCGACTTGGAAGGCGCTGAACAGACTGCGCTCTGGCACCACGAGATGCAGAGCCAACCTTCAGAAATGGGACTACAAAGTGGAATCCTTGACATGCGAGTGTGGAGAGGAGTAAACCACTCACCACCTGCTGCAATGCAACCTGAGCCCTGTTACATGCACAATGGAGGACCTTCTTGCAGCAACACCAGAAGCACTCCAAGTGGCCAGATACTGGTCAAAGGACATCTAATCAACTACCAAACTCACAAATTGTGTATTCTGTATTTTTGTATTTTGTCTGTTTGTTTGCTTTGTTCTGTTAGAAATGTAATATAATCGACTGGTTGCTGATGACTCAAGAGAGGAGATTCCATCTGAACATTCGGAAGAACTTCCTGACTGTGAGAGCCATTCAGCAGTGGAACTCTCTGCCCCGGAGTGTGGTGGAGGCTCCTTCTTTGGAAGCTTTTAAGCAGAGGCTGGATGGCCATTTGTCAGGGGTGATTTGAATGCAATATTCCTGCTTCTTGGCAGGGGGTTGGACTGGATGGCCCATGAGGTCTCTTCCAACTCTTTGATTCTATGATTCTATGACTCGATAAATAAATAAAAATAACTTGTATGCAGAACACATCATGCAATGTCCGGGGCTTTATGAATGCAAGGCTGGGGTGAAAATTTCTGGAAGAAACATTAACAACCTCAGATATGCAGATGACACCACTCTAATGGCCGAAAGCGAGGAGAAGCTGAGGATCCTTCTAATCAAGGTGAAAGAAGAAAGCGCAAAAGCTGGGTTGCAGCTAAACATAAAAAAAAACAAGATTATGGCAACAAGAATGATTGACAACTGGGAAATAGAGGGAGAAAACGTGGAGGCAGTGACAGACTTTGTATTTGTAGGTGCAAAGATTACTGCAGATGAGGACTGCAGCCAGGAAATCAGGAGGTGCTTACTTCTTGGGACGAGAGCAATGTCCAATCTCTATAAGATAGTGAAGAGAAGAGACATCACACTGACCATGAAGATCCACATAGTAAAAGCAATGGTATTCTCCATAGTCACCTACGGATGTGAGAGCTGGACCATAAGGAAGGCTGAGCGAAGGAAGATAGATGCTTTTGAACTGTGGTGCTGGAGGAAAGTGCTGAGAGTGCCTTGGACCGCCCGAAGATCCAAGCAGTCTGTACTTCAGGAAATAAAGCCCAACTGCTCATTGGAGGAAAGGATAGTAGAAGCAAAGGTGAAGTACTTTGGCCACATCATGAGAAGAAAGGAAAGCTTAGGGAAGACAATGATGCTGGGGAAAATGGAAGGAAAAAGGAAGAGGGGGCGACCAAGGACAAGATGGATGGATGGCATCCTTGAAGGGACAGGCTTGACTCTGAAGGAGCTGGGGGTGGTGATGGCTGACAGGGAGCTCTGGCGCAGACTGGTCCATGCAGTCACAAAGAGTCGAAAACGACTAAACGAATGAACAACATCTGAAAGCAGACATTGTGGGATTTTCTGCCTTGACATTCTGGGATATAGGGCTGTGTGGAAGGGCCCCTTGTTATTTATTTATTTATATCCCGCTTTATGGTATCAACTCAAAGGGGCTCACAATAAAAAAATTAAAACTTAAAATATACCACTGTGCAATAATAAAACAGTATATAATGATATATTATTATATATCATCAGTAGTAATTATATGTTTAGTTGCTGATTAGTTCTACTCTGTTTGTTGAGTAGGAAAGATTTAAGGGAGAGGCAGTGGGAGGGATCATGCAAATTCCACACCAATGGAGAGAGTAATAAATACTGGGATGTCTGTGGTGGAGGAAACACATAAAATCTAGAATGAAATTGTCCCCAAATGAAAGCATTACTGGGTGGTGGGCAGTATGGTTTTTGGGGAGGACATTGGGCTGGGCTACATGTTCATGGTACTCACTATAACCTGAAATGCCATTGGAGGGAGAGCTTTTGGTGGCTTCTCATCACTGTGGGTTAAAGATATTTGTGGAAGCGGGAGCCTCTCTGTGGAAGTGGACACTCCAGCCACATACACATATACATATTTTCACTTTTATTATGTGTATAGATAGATAAATAAATACATAGATAGATTTAAGTTGCTTGCTACTTCTTTAGCTGTAGTGTCAATCAATTAGAAGATTGACAGGAAGCCTGAAAATCTTTATCAGGTCTTCATACTTAACGTAGGCAGAATAAGGTAACTTTGCTTGTTGTGTCCTCATCTATGCTGCCATATAATCCAATTTCTGAATCCAAATTACCTGCTTCGAACTGGATTATATGGTAGTGTAAACTCATATACCATAATCCAATGCAAGCAGAGAGCCTCTGTTTATCCCTTATTGTCTGGCAGTGCAGTCTCATATAATCCAGTTTAAAGCAGAAAATCTGAGATCAGATCCTGGGATATAGGGCTTGTCTGGAAGGGCCCTCATTGGACAATACATAATAACACACTATATAGTAGTCACATGTCTTATAGAAAGTATAGCAAATATTCCTTGCTATAATGCCAGCATTTTTTTTAGCATCACCAGCTGAAATTTCATTTTGCTTTGAAGAATACCCACATCAACATAATCAATAAATTTCAAATACAGCTAGCGATTCGTCCAGAGGCTCAGCCAAAATGCATTGCTACAAAAATTACCATGACAATCGCAAAAAAGACACTTTATCTGCCAATAACCTAATGCTTTTATTGACTGAAATGGAGAAAGAAACAGAATCATTTTCAGTAATCCACAACTATCACAAGGTAGAATATGTCCCCATCTACACTCCCATATAATCCAGTTTGAAATTGCATTATATGCTCAGTGTGTAGACATATAATGCAGTTATATGATCTTCACTGACCATATAATGGAGTTTCAACCCACATTATACAGCAGTGTATATGGGGCTTTTCCCATGAATATCTGAAGATTGATAGTATTGGTCTACCATGGCTGAATAGTCTGACTACATATAAGGAAGCTTTTTGAGATCTATGAATTTTCAGTTCTTCTCTCAGCAAGAGTGGTTGTAACTTGCACAAATCTTCTAATAACAAATGCTGCCATCTAGTGACAGCTCAGCCACCCACACATAGGTTCCAAAAATGTAAATCAGAAGCTGAGCAATGATCATAAACAATGTATTGTCGAAGGCTTTCATGGCCGGAATCACTGGGTTGTTGTAGGTTTTTTCGGGCTATATGGTATGTTCTAGAGGCATTCTCTCCTGACGTTTTGCCTGCATCTATGGAAAAAATCAACTGGAAAATAGAAGGAGAAACCGTGGAGGCCGTGACAGACTTTGTATTTCTAGGGGCAAAGATTACTGCAGATGCAGACTGTAGCCAGGAAATCAGAAGACGCTTACTTCTTGGGAGGAGAGCAATGTCCAGTCTCGATAAAATAGTGAAGAGTAGAGACATCATACTGACAACAAAGATCCGCCTAGTCAAAGCCATGGTATTCCCTGTAGTCACCTACGGATGTGAGAGCTGGACCTTAGGGAAGGCTGAGCGAAGGAAGATCGCTGCTTTTGAACTGTGGTGTTGGAGGAAAGTGCTGAGAGTGCCTTGGACTGCGAGAAGATCCAACCAGTCCATCCTCCAGGAAATAAAGCCCGACTGCTCATTGGAGGGAAAGATACTAGAGACAAAGTTGAAGTACTTTGGCCACATCATGAGGAGACAGGAGCCTAGAGAAGACAATTATGCTGGGGAAAGTGGAAGGCAAAAGGAAGAGGGGCCGACCAAGGGCAAGATGGATGGATGGCATCCTTGAAGTGACTGGACTGACCTTGAGGGAGCTGGGGGTGGTAACGGCCCACAGGGAGCTCTGGCGTAGGCTGGTCCATGAGGTCACGAAGAGTCGGAGACGACTGAACGAATGAACAACAACAACAATGGCAAGCATCCTCAGACCTCACAACCTCTGAGGATGCTTGCCATAGATGCAGGCAAAACGTCAGGAGAGAATGCCTCTAGAACATGGCCATATAGCCTGAAAAAACCTACAACAACCCAGATCATAAACAAATTATATGTACTCGATGTCATGCCTAATGCAAAAAAGAAAATATGGTAGCTTCCAGCATGAGTAAGCTTGAAGGCTACTTTCCCAATCGGCTGTTAGGAATTGTGGGAGTTGAAGTCCTAAACGCCTGGAAGGCCGAAGTTAGCTCATGCCTGATCCACACTATAGAATCAAGGTAGTTGGACACCACTTTAACTGCCATGACTCACTGCTACGGAATCCTGGGAGTCATAGTTTGGTGAGGCAACAACACTGTTTAGCAAACAAAGCTAAAGGTCTTGTAAAACTACGAGTCTCATGAGTGCATAACATTGCGCCGTGACGATTAAAGTGATGTCAAACTGCATTAATTCTACAGTGTAGACATATTCAAAGACCGTTATTCGTATTTCATATAGGTGCTATAGCAATTTCTGGCTGATACATCTATGCGGAAGCTTAACAGAAGCTTCAATATTTGTTAGTTCATGAACGAAATATATTTATTTATTTATTTATGGCATTATATGCTGCCCTTGTCACCCCGAAGGGGACTCAGAGCCGCCTACAAGATATATATAAATATATATACATACAATATATTATATTATTAGCATAGTACAATATCAGTATTATATATTACTGTATTGCACTATACCATTATATTGTAATATTAGTAATATTAAATGTAAATATATAATTATAATATTGTATTATTATTAATAGTATTATATTGTATTACATTATAATATTATATGTATATACAATATATTATATTATTAGTAAAGACATTTTTGCCTCATTCCTGCCATTTTAAGTCCCGAGGAATGCTCCCACCCACCATTCTTGCCTCCTCATTTCCTTCAGGGAGGAAGGGAACCCACATTGCAATTTTGGTATTTATTATTATTATTATTATTATTATATAAAAAACAACATCTTGACCGACATCAAAGCCCCCGTTTAACTTGAGGACCTCTTGCTGGGCCGGATCCATAAATAGAAACAGCATAATTTACAGCAGGCACGGGCTGCTCAACTCAACAGATGTTTGAGTTTTTGAAAAGAAGTACAGTTCTGCCTCCTTCTCTTCTGTTTCCATCCAACTATTCTCTGATTCTTTCAGTTATAGTTTTGAGTCAGTCTATACTGACCTGGCCCATTGAAGCCACAGATTGTTACAGTCAAGAGTGATGTGTTGTGCCTAACATAAATCCTATCAATTCCCAGGCCACCATCATTTAAAATATTTTTATTTCGTTTTATAAGTAAATTATAACATTTTCACAGTCACCTTTATTTTTTTAAAAATCCCATATATTCTCATAATATTCTGGTTTTTTTTTCATGTCAGGAGTGACTTGAGAAACTGCAAGTCGCTTCTGGTGTGAGAGAACTGGCTGTCTGCAAGGACACTGCCCAGGGGACGCCCAGATGTTTTGATGTTTTACCATCCTTGTGGAAGGCTTCTCTCATGTCCCTGCATGGGGAGCCGGAGCTGACAGAGGGAGCTCATCTGCACTCTCCCCAGATTTGAACCTTCAGCCTGTCAGTCTTCAGTCCTGCTGACACATGCGTTTAACTCATTGCGCCACCGAGGGCTCCTGATGATTCCTGTTTTCCTATACTTTACATTTCTATACTACTCTACTCTGTTTTTTGTATTACTTTATTTGTTTTATCATGAAGATTGTCTGATTCAGTTACTTATATTTTCCTTTCCCTTTTACTATGGCTTTAAGCTCTTTCCATTCCGACTCCCAGTTCTCCTTAGGATGTCCATTTATATATTAGACTAGCCGTCCCCTGCCACATGTTGCTGTGGCCCAGTCTAGTGATCTGGAAAATAAAGTAATGAGAAAATGTTGGTTTCTAATATATGTAATGTCTTTATGCTTTTGGGTAAACAGTATTTGATTACGTTTTCTTGCCCTGGTGAAGGGAGTTGGACTGGATGGCCTTAAGTATTTTCTTTTGGTCATAGGGGTTCTGGTGGGAAGTTTGCCCCCATTCTATTGTTCGTGGGGTTCAGAATGTTCTTTGATTGTAGGTGAACTATAAATCCCAGTAACTACAACTCCCAAATGTCAAGGTCTATTTCCCCCAAACTTTATCTGCGTTCCTAGTTGGGCATATGGAATATTTGTGCCAAGTTTAGTCCAGATCCATCATTGTTTGAGTCCACAGTGCTCTCTGGATGTAGGTGTACTACAACTCCCAAACTCAACATCAATGCCTACCAAGCCCTTCTAGTATTTTTTGTTGGTCATGGAGTCCTGTGTGCCACATTTGGTTCAATTCCATCATTTGGTTCAATTACATCTTTGGTGGAGTTCCTAATGCTCTTTGATTGTACGTTAACTATAAATCCCAGCAACTACAACTCCCAAATGACAAAATTAATTTTTTGAGTGATGGTCACTCCTTGAGTAAGTAGGTGTCTTGTGGCCAAATTTGGCGGAAATTCGTCCAGTTGTTTTTGAGTTATGTTAATCCCACAAACGAACATTACATTTTTCTTTATATATTCTCCTTTCAATGTCAACTTGAAGCAGGCCACCATGTGACTTCTCGCAGCTTCCTCTGTGTGGGGGACATTTAGCCATAGTTACCAAACCCCCAGAACTCCACATTTACCAACACCATTCGCCACCCATTGTCTAGCCAGCCAGACTCATCGTCCAATCCTGAGCTGTCAGGAATACCATCATAAGTACCCATCAACTTGGACCCTACCCACATTCCTTCTCCTCATGTACCCATCAGGAGTGGACCAGGAAACAGCCACAAAATTTTAAACTGAACAATGATAGTTTATTAAAATTCTCGGCAGATCCAGGGACCAATCAGCTGCAGCAAAAGACAATGCACCTCACCCAATCAGTGTGCAGCTCCTAGCCAGCCCCAGCCTGAACCAAGCAGCACTCATGGCGGTAAAAGTAAATTGCTATGAATAGGTGTCAAATTCTTATAAATGTCTCCATTGTCTTTATGTCCGATTTGAGAGCGCAGACTCTCCTGGCATCCACTTTGTCCAACTGAATAAATCCTCTGTTTTTTGCCTTCAACTCATTAGTGTCTCATTTGATCTTTGGAGTCTAGGTATGCCGGGACCCCAAATATCCATTTGTTTCAGCAGGATTTTAATGACCATTGCACTTGAGCATGTTCCTGCCTCATTTTCTTGTTACATCTCCAATAGACTACTGCAACACACTCTATGTGGGACTGTCTTTGAAGACTGTCCAGAAGCTTAAAGTAGTCCAACGGGCAGCAGCCAGATTCCTTACTGAAGTAATGTACAGGAAACATAAAACTCTCCTGTTGCATCAGCTCCACTGGCTGCCAGTTTGCTACCGCACCCAATTCAAAGTGCTTGCTTTGGCCTATAAAGCCCTAAATGGTTCTGGTCCAACTTACCTGTCCGAACACATCTCCCTCTATGAACCATCATGGAGGTTAAGATCTTCTGGGGAGGTCCTGCTCTCAGTCCCACCTCCTTCACAGGCGCGACTGGTGGGGATGAGGGACAGGGCCTTCTCAGTGGTGGCCCCTCAGCTGTGGAACTCCCTCCCCAGTGACATAAGACTCCATCTCTCCTGGTCTTCAGGAAAAAAGCTAAAGTCCTGTCTTTGTACACAGGCACTCAGAGAGTAGGGTAATACAGAATCTGACCTCAATCTAGTAAGGCAGGATCAGATCCCATATTTTTGCAGATCAATGGACCTAATAGTTGTGATGGCAAATACCCCTCAATTTTGTTCTGTAGGCTCTTCAGAAAATATAGCTATAGTTTTACAAAATGCCAAGGTTTTCATAGAGAAAAGAGAACGGATGGACTTGACCATATATGGGAGACAAAGACAGGCTTTTGGTGCCAAAGAGTTTTTTGTGAAGAGGTAAATTTTCGGTCAAGAGACATGCTGACTTTACAGAGAGGAACTAGCCAAGGCTAAATTAAGCTTGCCAGATTAGCAGATGTCCCCAGCTGTATTTTGCATATCAGCATCTTGTGATGTTTCCAAAAAGAGCTTGCTTATTGAGAAACGAAACCTAAAAAGTGTATGATCTAATTGCTTAACGTATGTATAATATTGACAGCTCTTTTAACCAATGATTTAATCTTTGGGGCGGCCCTTAAGGCCGAACCCCTTTTGATGTATAAAAGAACACTACCCTTTGATGCTAGTGTGGCTTTCCCCAGAGACGCCTTGTTGCGTCGAAAGCCAACTAGCAGCTGCTATAATAAACTTTGATATTCTTGCTGAACTCAGTTGGCTGTTTTTCCTGACTCATCTGCGCCTGCAATACGGACTCGGTTTGGACATTTTGGCAAAGCCCTTGGGCAATTGCTCAGGGGAAGAGAGAAGCCTGCTTCACTAGCAGTCTGAATAATGACTATGGGAAAACCAAGAAGTATGGAAATAATAACTCAGCACTTCGTATGTTTTTAATCTGTTTTATTGTATTTATATGTTTAACTGTTTATATGTTTTAACTGTTTTATTATTTAATATGATATGTTTATTGTTATGTGCATGATGTGGCATTGAATTTTTGTCATAGTTTGTAAGCTGCTCTGAGTCCCCTTTGAGATGAGAAGGGTGGGGTATAAATATAATAAATAAAATAAAATAAAAGAAGAACAATTGAAGTTGGCTGTTAACAAAAAGTAAGAAAGAGAAAATTGGATGTGTTGGATGTTTTTAAATCCCAGCAAGAGACTTCTCTTGGGAATCAGAGTGACTTCCCCTCCACATTTCACACACTTCCCACTTAAAGCTTCATCCAGTCCAAGCTAGTTTTAATATGCTACTTATGTGGTTGTTATTAAATCACTGTGTGGCTATATCAAGTGCCCTTAAGGTCATGTCTGTTGTTTTATTTAGAAAATCAACTGGAGCAATAGGCAAACCTTTATCCCAGGTGGGCATTGGAAGGGATGAAGGAGGATCGTTTCCTTTCATGCACAACAATTCATAAGTGTAGCTTTCCTACAAGTAATATGTGTCTACATGTCTGTCTGTCTGTCTGTCTGTCTGTCTGTCTGTCTGTCTATCTATCTATCTATCTATCTATCTATCTATCTTTCAGATACACACACACATATATAGGTACAGTACATATCTATCAAAAAGTCAATTTATGCATGTTTGTTGGTTGGTTTGCCCATTTGTATCACAAAGGCTCCTACATGGCTTGATGGATCAGGACCAAACTCAGCAGATATACTGTATTCTTCCTTATCCACCTTAAAATAATAGATGGGTTTGACCTAAAAGAACCACTCCTTTGGGGGTCAGAGCTGAGGAAGATAAAAGGGATGAAGTGGACTGGCTCCTGCTAGGTGATGTGTAAGGGGGGCTGGGAGGAAAGAAAGAGAAAAAGGCAAAAGAAGGAAGGAAGAAAGGAAGAATAATGGGAAGAAGAAGAAGATCCCAAATGTAGACTGCAAGGAAGCAGATGAAACAATAGATCACATCCTCAGCTGCTGCAAGAAGATCGCGCAGACAGACTACAAGCAGAGGCATAACACCGTTGCTCAGATGATTCATTGGAACTTGTACCACAACTACCATCTGCCTGCGACAAAGAAGTGGTGGGATCACAAGCCGGAAAAAGTTACAGAGAATGAACACGCCAAACTCCTCTGGGACTTCTGAATTCAGACAGATGGAGTTTTGGAGCACAATACTCCTGACCTCACAATCGTGTTAAAAAACAAAGTATGGATAGTCGATGTCCCAATCCCAGGTGACAGCAGGATTGAAGAGAAATAACTGGAAAAGCTGACACAATGTGCGGATTTAAAAATGGAACTGCAAAGACTCTGGCACAAATCAGTAAAGGTGGTCCCAGTTGTGACTGGCATACTGGGTGCAGTGCCTAAAGACCTTGGCCTGCACTTAAACACAATCGGCGCTGACAAAATTACCATCTGCCAGCTGCAGAAGGCCACCTTACTGGGATCTGCACGCATTATTTGCCGATACATCACACAGTCCTAGACACTTGGGAAGTGTCCGACGAGTTATCCAATTCAACAGCCAGCAGAGTGTCTGCTGTTGACAAATCTTGTTGTGTTACAAATAATAATAATAATAATAATAATAATAATAATAATAATAATAATAATATCATCATCATCATTTTTATTTGTATACCGCTCCATCTCCTCTAGGGCACTCAGGGCAGTTTCCACATAGATAAAGCATTCAGTTACCAACACAGAATGTACAGAGTAGCTATTATAAAACATAAACATAATACCATTAAAATAATCATATACAATTAAAACCAATTCCAGAACTATTCCATTGTGTCAAATTAAACTACCAATGGCCAGAATTTCAAAGTGGGGGAAGAAAGAAAAAGAAGGAAGAGGAAGATAAAGAGAAAAAGAATGAGAGAAGAGAAGAAAGGAGAAGGAAAGGAAGGGAAGAAAGGGATAAAGGAAGGACGGGAAGACAGAAAAAGCAGAGAAGAGAAAGGAAGAAAGAGGAAAGAAAGAAGAGGGGAAAGGTGCATAAAGGAAGGCAAAGGAAGGGAAGAAGAAAAGACAGTAAAGAGAAGGTGTATGAGGAAAATGGAGGGAAAGAGACAGCTACAAAGACAGAATAAAAGAAAATTATTACAAACTAATTTGGAAATGGTATTTAACACCGAGAAGGTTAGACATTATAAACACCATAAATAAGAACAATAATGAAAAATGTTGGCGAGGATGCCAAGAAATTGGAACCTACATGCATATGTGGTGGGACTGCAAATATGTAAAAGATTTTTGGGAATTGGTTATAACAGAAATAGAAAATATCATTGATATAAAAAATAGGAGGAATCCAGTAGAAATATTACTTTTAATTTAAAAAGAGAATGGGAAAGATAAGAGGGGAAAAATTAATAGACATGCTATTAACAGCAGCTAGACTATTAATTGCAAAGTATTGGAAAAGGGCAATGAAAATGCAGATTAATGAATGGTATAAAGAAATCTGGAAAATGGCACTGAACGATAAGCTAACATCAACTTAAAAGTAAAGAAGGGATTATGTAAAAAAAAGACTTTGAAATTATCTGGAGAAAATTTCTAGAAAAATTATTGGAAAAAGAAGATGGGAATTTACCTCCAAATGAAGAACGGATTTTTTGGTGGGACTTTAAGAAAAGAGATGGCTCTGGAGAAGGGGAGCACAGGGGTGAATGTAAATAAAAGAGAAGGAAATGTATAGTATATGTCTATATAACTGTATTTCCTCTTCTCAAATAAAAATCTAATTAAAAGCAATACAATAATTAAAATTAAGAACAATTTTAACAAATATAAACTTATTAGTATTTCAATGGGAAGTGTGGGCCTGCTTTTGGCTGATGAGATAGGATTGTTGTTATTGTTGTTGTAGTGTGCTTTCAAGTAATTTCAGACTTAGGTTGACCCTGAGTGAAGGCCGGGTAAATGACCTTGGAGGGCCTTATCCGGCCCTCGGGCCTTAGTTTGAGGACCCCTGCATTAGGATATATACACATTACATTCCTTTCTTCCTGCCTAGTACCACTGGCATACAATAGTAATATGAAAATCACAAAAAATACATGATTTTGATTTGTCCATTGAAAAATGAACCACAGTACCTGCTGCATAATGAATGCCAAATATATGCTCAACAGCTGTGTTGCTGCCAAGAGGAGAAAATATAGAAAAAGTTTCAATATTCCCTAGTGGCTTCTCATAAACACCAAAAATGAACATAATCTTTCTATAGCTGCCATTATTTCTCAAGAAGCCCCTTTGGGAGTCTACCAGATTCCATTTAGTATATTTTCAGAATGCTTATCCAGCATTAATAAACAAGCAATGGATGTGCTAGCCCGGGGGGGGGGGGGGGGGGGGGGGGGGGAGGGAAGAAAACATGAAAAATAATCTGAGAAATTTCCATATGCAGAGACTTGCTTCTAAAAATAATAACCAACAAAAACAAATATATGGCTTTTTCGTTTGCTGCCAGGCCTGCATTCCTGCACTTATCTCCACCAGGATAGATTCTGAACTCCAAAGGGCACAGCTCTTTTTTCCTCTGCTGCTCATGTTATGCATCAGTAATTATTAGGCATGTACATGTATGGAGAAAAAGCTACAGGTAGCTAAAGCCATCTAAATTATTAACTTCAGAACAGATATAATATCAATTAGATTCTCTGGGAACCTAAATGACATCACTGTCAAACTGTTAAATCCCATAGTTGGTTGTGTGAGCCTCTCCTCTTTTTGAAGTCCCAATTTGTAATGATTCTGTTCCTCTTAAAATGCAGTTGTAATAAATGCATGCTCGAAACTGAGTACAGGCAGTCCCCAAGTTACAAACAAAATAAGTTCTTAAGCTGAATTTGTATGTAAGTTGAATAAGGAACAAATTTAAACTAACTCTTGTCCCATTACCCAGGCAGAGGCCAAAAGGAGGCGCTAGAGAGAGGATAGTCCATTTTATGGTGGGGGGAGTTCAAAGAGGAAAGCCATTTCCCCTGTTTTTGTTGGTCATTCCCCCTCCCCACTTCCCATTTCATAAAGAGGGTTGTTTCTACAACTGCGATATGGATGCGGGGAATAACAGGAAAACAAGAAGAAATGGTTTTACTCCTTCAACCCACTTTCCACTTCCATAAAATGGACTATCCTTCTCTCTCTAGCGCCTCCTTTTGGCGTCTACCCATATAATGGAACAGACTCTCTCTATATCAGTGGTTCTCAACCTGTGAGTCCCCAGATGTTTTGGCCTTCAACTCCCAGAAATCCTAAATGCTGGTAAGCTGTAGGTCAAAACACCTGGGGACTCACAGGTGGAGAACCACTGTTCTCTATATAGAGTCTATATAGAGGCTCAGGTTGTATTGCAGCAGATGGTCTGTAGTTTGCTCTTCTCCACACTCGCATGTCGTGGATTCCACTTTGTAGCCCTATTTCTTGAGATTGGCTCTGCATCTCCTGGTACCAGAGTGCAGTCTGTTCAGCGCCTTCCAAGTTGCTCAGTTTCCTGTGTGCCCAGGAGGGAGTCTCTCATTTGGTACCAGCCATTGATTGAGGTTCTGAGTTTGAGCCTGCCACTTTTGGACTCTCGCTTGCTGAGGTGTTCCAGCGAGTGTCTCTGTAGATCTTAGAAAACTATATCTTCATTTAAGTTGTTGGCATGCTGGCTGATACCAAACAGGGGGTGGGCCGGAGATGTTACTGCCTTGGTCCTTTCACTATTGGTTGCTACTCCCCGGCGGATGTCAGGTGGTGCAATACCAACTAAACAGTGTAATTTCTCCAGTGGTGTAGGGCACAGACACCCCGTGATAATCCGGCATGTCTCATTAAGAGCCACATCCACTGTTTTAGCGTGGTGAGATGTGTTCCACACTGGACATGCATACTCAGCAGCAGAGTAGCATAGCGCAAGGGCAGATGTCTTCACTGTGTCTGGTTGTGATCCCCAGGTTGTGCCAGTCAGCTTCCGTATGATATTGTTTCTAGCACCCACTTTTTGCTTGATGTTCAGGCAGTGCTTCTTGTAGGTCAGAGCACAGTCCAGAGTGACTCCCAGGTATTTGGGTGCGCTGCAATGCTCCAGTGGGATTCCTTCCCAGGTAATCCTCAGAGCTCGGGATGCTTGTCTGTTCTTAAGGTGAAAGGCACATGTCTGTGTTTTAGATGGATTAGGGATCAGTTGGTTTTCTAAGGTGAAAAGCACATCTCTGTGTTTTAGATGGATTAGGGACTAGCTGGTTTTCCCTGTAATAGACAGTAAAAGCACCCTAGAGCTTTGGAGAGTTTCTGATCAACCATCTCAAAGGTCCCTTATCTACTTTGGCACGATGGCACGATCATCAGAATAGATGAAGCTTTCTGTCCCTTCTGGCAGAAGGGAAGGACAGAAAGGAAGTCTGGGGAAAAGCACACTGATGTGTGTTTCAAGGCCCTTCAACACAGCCATATATTCCAGAGTAGGGGTTCTCAAACTAAGGCCCTTCAAGGTCATTTACCTGGCCATTGGTCAGGGTCAACCTAAGTCTGAAACGACTTGAAAGCACACAGCAACTACAGTACAACAACAATCCTATCTCATCAGGTCCACACTTCCCATTGAAATACTAATAAGTTTATATTTGTTAAAATTGTTCTTCATTTTAATTATTGTATTTTTTTAAGTGTTGCATTGGTTGGCTCTGCATCATAAGATATATGCAGTGTGCATAGGAATACATTCATATTTTTTTCAAATTATAATCTGGCCCTCCAATAGTTTGAGGGACTGTGACCTGGCCCTCTATTTAAAAAGTCTGAGGACCCCTGTTCCAGAACATCAAGGCAGAATAACCTACAAAAATATTTGCTTTGAACTGTGTTATCGGAGTCCACACTCAAATCTGGGATTTAGGGCTGTGTGGAAAGGCCCTCAGCCCATACTGCCATATATCCCACATCAAAGCAGATAATGTGGGATTTTATTTAGCTTTTGCTTTGAACTGGGTCATCTGAGTCCACACTCAGACAATCTGGAATTTAATGCTGTGTGGAAAGGCCCTCAGTCCATACTGCCTGTGCTGTCGCACGCTGGGCCTGTACGTAAGACTGTAGACAGGACATAAATTCTGTGTGCCCAACGGGACGCCGGGGCTGCCTCAGATTAAAGGCCTTTGGATTTCCTTAAAACACAGTCTCTAGAATACTTAAAGGTTCAACAAAGTTCTTTATTAATGAAAACAAACAGGAACTTCAAGGCTTTCTTAATAGTCTATTGGCTCTCTCAATCTTGTTCACTGGGAACAGGCACTATCTACATAAACTGTAATTTAACTAATGGGGAAATCCTTAACTTCTAATCTGGGCAGTCTGTCTTTGCCTCTGTTGCCGTGGAGCCCCTACACCTGGTACCAACTGCTTCTGGCTTCCGCAAGTGACCCTTACCAAGCAGAGCTTTGTAGACCTCCAAGGAAAAAAGGAGTTCAGGTTTCAGTGATGGCTGGCTGAAGTGCTGTGAGACCAGATTCCCTCAGCAGAGGAGCTGTAAGGCTGTATATCTCCTGGCCAAGCCGTAGAGCCTTTTCTCCCCGGCCAAGCTGTAGAAGACAAAGCTTTCTACAGGAGATCTTGGTATTATGTCCTGCATGAAAAGTTTCTCTGTGTGGACTGAACCCAAAATGGCACCTATTCCCTCCAAAAACCCAAAAAGGGGACGGGACCAGGGAACCTAACTATAATTGACAGGTGGCTTGCCCTATGATTGCAGCCAAAAGAAGCCACCTATCTGCAGAGTCCCTGAAACTTAGAACTACAACAAACATTCAATGCAAAGCAAACAAAATTGGATCTCCTGGTACCGTGCCATATATCCCACTTCAAAGCAGATAATGTGGGATTTTATTTGGCTTTGAACTGGGTTATCTGAGTCCACACTCAGACAATCTGGGATTTAGGGCTGTGTGGAAAGGCCCTCGGTCCATGCTGCCATATATCCCACTTCAAAGCAGATAATGTGGGATTTTATTTGGCTTTGAACTGGGTTATCTGAGTCCACACTCAGACAATCTGGGATTCGGGGCTGTGTGGAAAGGCCCTCTGTCCATACTGCCATATATCGCACTTCAGAGCAGATAATGTGGGATTTTATTCAGCTTTGAACTGGGTTATCTGAGTCCACACTCAGACAATCTGGGATTTAAGGCTGTGCGGAAAGGCCCTCAGTCCATGCTGCCATATATCTCACTTCAAAGCAGATAATGTGGGATTTTATTTGGCTTTGAACTGGGTTATCTGAGTCCACACTCAGACAATCTGGGATTTAGGGCTGTGTGGAAAGGCCCTCAGCCCATACTGCCATATATCCCACTTCAAAGCAGATAATCTGGGATTTAAGGCTGTGTGGAAAGGCCCTCAGCCCATACTGCCATATATCCCACTTCAAAGCAGATAATGTGGGATTTTATTCAGTTTTGAACTGGGTTATCTGAGTCCACACTCAGATAATCTGGGATTTAGGGCTGTGAGGAAAGGCCCTCAATCCATGCTGCCATATATCCCACTTCAAAGCAGATAATGTGGGATTTTATTTAGCTTTTGCTGTATCCACACTCAGAAAATCTGGGATTTAAGGCTGTGTGGAAAGGCCCTCAGCCCATACTGCCATATATCCCACTTCAAAGCAGATAATGTGGGATTTTATTTAGCTGTGCCTCAGAGGAAGGCACTAGCAAAGCCTCCTCTGAGGCTTCCTCTCCTTCTCCTCCCTTCTTTTCCGAGCGGGCGGGGCCATCGCTGCCGAGGGCTCCCTTGCAACAAGCGCTCTGACGTCAGTGGACGTTTTAAAGGGAAGGAGTACGGCGGCGAGCTCCATTTTCCCCCTTCTGGATTCCCTGGCGGGGAGCAGCAGCGCCTTCTCCTTTAAGGTTGCCATGGCGACGGTTCGCCGAGTGAGCGCGAGGCCCATTGACGTCAGGCCGGGTGCCGATTGGCGGAGGGCGCTGCGTTTCCGGTGGGAGCGATTGCTGAGGCAGAGAAAGAAGGAGGCGGCGGCGACAGAGGAGGAGGAGGAGGCCTACGAATCGGGGCAAGAGCGGGGCCGAGGCAAGGCCCAGGCGCGGAGCTCGCGTAGTAAGTCGTCCCGCGCGCGGGGCTCTCTGAGGGGGAGGGGGTGGTGGAGGGAGGGACGGAGGTAGGTAGGTAGGCCAAGGCCTTCCCTCTCGCTCCTGAGGCGAGGCTGGGCTGAGGAGAGAGGCCGCGCGCGGGAGGCCTTGTTGTCAAGGGGGAGGAATGTGGCAGTTTGCAGGGAGAGCGCGAGAGCGAGGGGGGGTGACGCCATGTAGGCGGAGGAGGGGCAGGAAGGAGGGAGCGCTGCAAGGCGCATCGACGCGAAGGCACTCCGGCACCACTTTCACCTCCTTTCACGGCGCCCTGCTGATGTGCAGCCCAGCCAGTTGTCTCTGGACAAGCTCTGGACAAGGCCCGTTAACGGCCTCCCCTGCCAAAGAGTGCAAACTACAAATCCCAAGGACGCATCGCATTGGAACTCTCGCATTTAAAGTGGTGTCAGACTGCTTGCACACCTCGAGTGGGAAGATGTGCCTCTTTGGTGGGAAGGCCTTTGCTTCTGCCATGGGAGGAGAAACCTTAAAGCTGTAGCAGTGTTTCTAAACTGTAAGCAAATAATAATAATAATAGTAATAAGTTGTACCCCGCTACCATCTCCCCAAGGGACTCGGTGCAGCTTACGAGGCCAAGCCCAGAATACATCAATAAAACATCAATAAATAAAACATCAATAAAACAATCAATCAATCTATATATATAAAAATGCTCTGTGCATAATGAGTACCTTAAAAACAAAAGAACCAATGAACGAAATCACACCAAATTTGCCAACAAAACGTCTCTAAGAACAAAAGAACCAATGAACGAAATCACACCAAATTTGGCAACAAAACGTCTCACAACACAAGGAGTGACCATCACTCCAAAAATTATGATTTTGTCATTTGGGAGTTGTAGTTGCTGGGATTTATAGTTCACCTACAATCAAAGAGCATTCTGAACTCCACCAACGATGGAATTGAACCAAACTTGGCACACAGGCCTCCCATGACCAACAGAAAATACTAGCAGCGTTTGGTGGGCATTGACCTTGAGTTTGGGAGTTGTAGTTCACCTACATCCAGAGAGCACTGTGGACTCAAACAATGATGGATCTGGACCAAACTTGGCATGAATATTCCATATGACCAAATATGAACACAGATGGAATTTGGGGGAAATAGACCTTGGCATTTGGGAGTTGTAGTTACTGGGATTTATAGTTCACCTACAATCAAAGACTATTCTGAATGAACCCCACGAATGACAGAACTGGGGCAAACTTCCCACACAGAACCCCCATGACCAACAGAAAATACTTAAGGCCATCCAGTCCAACTCCCTTCACCAGGGCAAGAAAACGTAATCAAAGCCCTCCTGACAGAGAGCCATCCAGCCATAGATATAGATAGATTGATATGATTCACACACACACAGATAAAGTATTAGAGATTTGAAAGGGACTCCTAAAGATGGACAATTATATGTTGCACGTTCCAGAGTAAGCAAACCAGACAATCTCTACGTCAACACTGTCAAAGAAACATCAAGAAATACTGTTTACCCACAAGCATAAAGACATTACATATATTAGAAATCAGCACTTTCTAATTACTTTATTTTCCATATCACCAGACTGGGCCACAGCAACGCGTGGCAGGGGACCGCTAGTAATAATAATAATAATAATAATAATAAACTTTATTTGTACCCTGCTACCATCTCCCCAAGGAACTCGGTGCGGCTTCCATGAGGCCAAGCCCAGAATACATCTATAAACAAAACATCAATAAAGCAATCAATACAATACAGATCATATATATCACATGAACAAAAATAGACAATAAACAATCAACAGTAACATATAAACAAATGGTATCTGCAGGTCCGTTTGAGAAGATAGGTCCTAGAAGGAGGGGGATACCTTTGATCTGGAAAAAAAAAACCCTTCTATGCTGCCATATAATCCACATTATCAAATAATAATAATAACTTCATTTTTAGGTTGCTGTAAGTTTTTTCGGGCTATATGGCCATGTTATAGAGGCATTCTCTCCTGACGTTTCGCCTGCATCCTCAGAGGTAGTGAGGTCTGTTGGAACTAGGAAAATTGGGTTTATATATCTGTGGAATGACCAGGGTGGGACAAAGAACTCTTGTCTGCTGGAGCTAGGTGTGAATGTTTCAACTGACCACCTTGATTAGCATTTGATGACCTGGCAGTTGTTTGGTGTGGCTTGTTAGGGCTTGGGGCAATCTTTTGTTGAGAGGTGATTAGATGTCCTTGATTGTTTCCCCTCTGTTGTTTTGCTGTTGTAATATTAGAGTTTTTTTTAATACTGGTAGCCAGATTTTGTTCATTTGCATGGTTTCCTCCTTTCTGTTGTTAATTGTCCACATGCTTGTGGATTTCAATGGCTTCTCTGTGTAGTCTGACATGGTGGTTGTGAGAGTGGTCCAACATTTCTGCGTTCCCAAATATGCTGTGTCCAGGTTGGTTCATCAGGTGCTCTGCTATGGCCGACTTCTCTGGTTGAAGTAGTCTGCAGTGCCTTTCATGTTCCTTGATTTGTGTTTTTTGGGCAATGCTTCGTTTGGTGGTCCCTATGTAGTCCACAGCTGCATGGTATACAGTAGACTCCTGCAGAAGTGAGAGGATCCCTCTTATCCTTTGCTGAACGTAGCATTTGTTGGATTTTCTTTATTTTTATAACTTTATTTTTATACCCCACCTCCATCTCCCCAAAGGGACTCGGGGCGGCTTACACATGGGACAGAACATCAAAACAAAACAAGCCATTAAAAACAAAAAGCACGATTAAAATAAAACATAGCAGAGCATAACAATCAAATAAAACACAATTAAATAAAACCTAAGGGTATAAAACAGCAGCATTAAAACTCACTCAAACAATACACAACAAAAACCAATATGCCAGGTTCTGAAGTATTTAAGGAAAATACGTTGTTCATTCTTTAACACTCAATTATATACCTGCTACAATATTACAGACATTTTAATTTGTATACATTTATGATCATTTTGTTTAGTCTCAGTTGGAAATGACAGATCAAGTACAGTGGAATAAAATCAAAGCAGATAATAATACTAATAATAATATTTTATTTGTAACCCGCCCCCTCTCTCCAAGAGGACTCAGGGTGGCTTCCAACACGATAACAAGCAAACATTCAATGCCTATATAAACAAAAGTAGAATTCCTATGCACACTGCACATATTTTATTTGTAGTGCAAAAAAACACTTAAAAATACAATAATTAAAATAAAGAACAATTTTAACAAATATAAATTTATTAGTATTTCAGTGGGAAGTTTGGGCCTGCTTTTGGCTGATGAGATAGGATTATTGTTGTTGTGTGCTTTTGAGGCATTACAGACTTAAGTTGACTCTGAGCGAGGGTCGTGTAAATGACCTTGGAGGGCCGCATCCGGCCCCCGGGCCTTAGCTTGAAGACCCCTGCTCTAGAACATGGCTATATAGCCCGAAAAAACCCACAACAACCCAGTGATTGCAGCCATGAAAGCCTTCGACAATACATACAATACATTACACAGTGGATTAAAATAAACAAGTGGCATCAGAAAATTATAATTAAATAATCAACATTTAAACAATTAAAAACCAGCTGAGGTAGAATGTCAAATCTGTTCCCTTTTTGTTCCATTGTTTATTTATTTATATTCCACCTTTTTTAGCCCAAAGGAGAATCAGGGCGGAGCAAAACATATATACGGCAAACATTCAATGACGGAAAATAAAATAAACTATAAATATATATAAACACAAACCAATTATCTCCATTTCAAAATCACTTGTTTAACACCATTAATCAGTGCTATGAACTTCATTCCTCCTTCTCATTGTATCCACATTATCTCAGCACAGTTCATAAAGCAACTGTTCTTTGGCAGCTGACATGACTCCGATGTTGTTAATAATAATAATAATACTTTATTTATATTCCGCCCTATCTTCCCAAGGAGACTCAGGGCGGATTCCAACAACAAAAAGACAAACATTAAATGCCTGAAACAATAAATACTAATACAATAAAAGACCTACCAGAACCCAAAATAGACCAACATATAATACATACAGTATATTCTGGCGTATAAGACTACTTTTTAACCCAAGAAAATCTTTGCAAAAGTCAGGGGTCGTCTTATACGCAGGTGTAGTCTTATGCATGGGAGTCGTCTTAACTCTATATTTTAACTGGAAAAGTTGGGGGTCGTCTTATACGCCCAGTTGTCTTATATGCCGGAATATACGGTACATATTTATTTATTATTTATTACACACATTTGTACCCCGTCTTTCTCAACCCTGGAGGGGGACTCAGGGTGGCTTTACAACAGGCAAATATTAGATGGCAACACATAAATTATAAATAATTACAGTTAAAAACAGCAGTTAAATATCAATTATTAAATAAATAAATACAAACTATTTATATTCTGCTCTGTCTCCCAGAGGGGACTCAGGGCGCATTCCAACAAACAAAAAGGCAAACATTAAATGCCTTGACAAGACCATACATTCAAATACCAATACAAATACAATAACAACCCAACCAAGTCCCAAAAATGAACCAACATATACAGTCAAATTAAAACTTACAACCTCAAATTAGATGGTAACATAGCCTATCAAGTAACTTAACATAAAAACTTTGACATAGAGAACAATTTACAGGAACACCATATATCATAGTAAACCCATATATACCAAAATAACCCCACGTATATGACCAAATTATAACATACAACCTAAAATTAAATTAATTTTAACTTAAATTATAACAGCATAAAAACATGAACCTCAGTTTACAGAAACCACCTAAGGTTCATTTCCAATAATATTAAAATTAATTATATTGTCACCATCCATGTTGATTGAGATTATTGTCTTAGTTGGTCCTGAAAGGTCTGTTTGGTTGGTTGGTTGCATACTGCAAGTCGCTTCTCATGTGAAAGAATCAGCCATCTACAAAGACGTTGCCCAGGGAATGCCTGGATGTGTTACTATCCTGCAGAGAGGCTTCATGTGGGATACTCGCAAGAACACCTCAGCAAGCGAGAGTCCAAAAGTAGCAGGTAAAAACCCAGATCCTCAATCAGTGGATGATACCGGATGAGAAACTCCCTCCTCGGCATACAGAAGACTGGGTGACTTGGAAGGTGCTTAACAGACTGCTCTGGAACCACAAGATGCAGAGCCAACCTTAAGAAATGGGGCTCCAAAGTGAAGTTCACAACATGCAAGTGTGAAGAAGAGCAAACCACAGACCACGTACTACAATGCAGCCTGAGCCCTGCCACAATCGCAATGGAGGACCATCTTACAGCAACAGCAGAGACACTGCAAATGGGCAACTTCTGGTTAAAGGACGTTTAGCATAATGCCAAGTTTTTAAACTTTGTGGTTTTTAATACATTAGAACTGTATTCTCAATTTGTTTCTGGCACAATAAATAAATTCACATTATCTGCTTTAAATTGGATTATGTGAGTCTACACTGCCATATAATCCATTTCAAAGCAGATAATCTGGATTTTATATGGCAATGTACAAGGGGCCCTAGATTTCAGGAGGCAGAATAGAAATTGGGAAGATCTGCTGGAAATTCATGGGAGCAAAAAGATGGGGGGGAGGAAGCCACACTGCATAATTGCAACCATTTGATACCGCTTTAGCTGCCATGGCTCAAAGCTATAGAAATTGGGATTTTTTTTAATTTTGTGAGATATTTAACCCTTTGTGATAGAGAGCTCTGGTACCGCAAAAAGCTCCAGATCAGACGATTTTATAACATTTATTTTATTTATCATGTCAGGAGCAAACCAAACAGTTGTATTGCATTTTTTTTAACATTGAGCTGTGGCAATTAAAGTAGTCAAGGTGCTGTAATCAGTAGGAGAGGGTTGAAGTGTAGTTGATATTGTTCAGAATTGTTTAAATAAAACTTGAGCTGTTCTTTTTGTTTTGCTTAAAAAAAACACACATGTACTATGTGGGGCACCAATAGATTCCAAGTTCTAGATAAGCAAAAACACTGGAGGAGACTTGTATTCTCTCTTATCTAGAGAAAGACTTCTTACTGTTAGTTAATGCTGTCTTAGAAGTAGCCCATAATTGCTGAATTTCCCTGACCTG
Organism: Anolis sagrei ordinatus; assembly: GCF_025583915.1. Taxonomy (NCBI): domain Eukaryota; kingdom Metazoa; phylum Chordata; class Lepidosauria; order Squamata; family Anolidae; genus Anolis; species Anolis sagrei. The sequence goes on along the minus strand of NW_026845477.1, from coordinate 125,114,232 downwards.
GAGAAATGGGCTGCAAATGAATTACGTTACTTTCCAATATGGAATAAGATTTTCAGGGTTCCTCTGTTATACTATAGTGACATAGGTTGATTAGAGTGAGTAATTCAGAGCTGTTATAACTTTCAGATGTCTTTTTCTGATAAGGTTTTCTTTAGGTATGCTACATTATACCTCATCTTTCAAAAAAGTGTTACTAATCCATCAACGAATTACATAGACTTTTCCTAGATTGCATTGGCATTATCCCTGTTCAGTTCTTAAATGAGGTTACAAATTATTGTATGGGGGATTCTTGGCATCCTGGTGTTCTCTGATGAAAAGGTAAGCCTTTCAGATCATATAGTAATCTTGAAAGATCTGCAAAGACTTGGGCCTAACTCCACTTGCTAGTTTCAACTGGAGTTAGATCCATTGAATCTGTGGCTTAATGATAAACAAGTACTTACGTTTCAATCAATGAAGAATTAATTTAGGCTTCAGAATTTGTTTGTTCTTCACTTTGGGAATATTGTTAGAAACCTAAAGTTTTTACTTATATTCCAGTTTCCAGTGTGCCGTCATTAAGACAAATAATCTGGAACTTCACATTAAAGACTTCTATTTACTGAACATTGGGGTTTTTTTTTTTTTTTACAGATTTGAGAAATGTTTTTGAACAGTACTTTTAGAGTCATATTTAAGCACTAGTATCTGATGCTGTCTGTCAGCAGTCTGAATGCTTTTTTCCACAAACTAATTTACAGGCTGTCATGGAGCCATGGAATTACTCTTGGGCTGTTAATTAGAGCATTTATTACTGACCTTCGTTATGCAAGTTGTCAAAACAAAAGGGTAACTGCAGATCTCTAAAGCAGTGTGATATAAATGTCACATGTGCATGCCGTTTGAATGGAAACAGGTATACTATAACCTTTAGACTCTTTGTAAGAATTACAGATGACAAGAATGCAATTTGTTGGGGGGGGGGGGGGGGAATGTAACCTTTAGACTCTTTGCAGGGATTACAGATATCCAGAGTGCAATTTATTTGCAAATGTTCAAAATCATTCATCAGCTTTAATTCTCATAAAAACCTTAGCAACAGAAATCAGGCACAAGTTTGTTATCACAAGTATATTGCCATATGTGCAGTGTATCTAAATATGTCTCCTAAGAAAGTATGTATTAATAGGACAGTAACACTTGGGAGTTTCAGTTATTCACTTTCTTACTTCCTTCTTGAAAGGTGATACTGGGATCAACACCCTCTCCTGTAAATTCTGTGCATACCTGTAGTTGTTGCTGTTAGCTGCATCTCACGTAAGTGCTGAGCAATTGGAAAATACACTATGACTGCCATAAAACCTTATATTTATTAATAGTTTTCCAAACAAATTACTGAATGCATTTACTGATGGTTGCAGTTTTGTTTTAGAGAAAATTCTTTATGGAGATTGGCATTAGTTGCATTTTAGAAAACCCGTTAACTAAGTTATCTGATATGTACTGCTAGGAAATAGTTTGTGAGGTTCCAAATGCAACTTTCTTTTATTTCTGCTGCCACAGTTTTCTTTCAAGTACTGTTGGGCGATACTTCAGAGAAAAGAATTGAATTACTAGCTCACTTTGGAAGTGCATAGTATTTCCGTCGCTACTAATTACCTGCAGCTTAGTTAATATCTAATTGCTGAAAAATATAATAGTGTTAACAGAGCAGCATAACCTCTCCAGGTGTTTCAAACATGTTTTTCTTTCAGAAACCAACGATGGCCACTTCTGGCAACAGTGAGGAGGACCGTAGCCTCCGTGAATGTGAACAGTATGTCCAAAAACACAACATCCAGCAACTCCTGAAGGATTGCATCGTCCAGCTATGTACAGTGCGCCCTGAGAGACCCATGGTTTTCCTCCGGGAACATTTTGAAAAACTGGAGAAGGTAAAAATAACCTTGGAAAAATGTTAGACAGTAACATAACCATTTGCAGCCTCTATTAAAATAACTTAAAATGCATATTGTTTTTGGCCTAGAAGATGTTGACATTTTTAGCTTTTCAAAAAGTACGAAGCATGGCTTAATTTTATGGCAGTGTGATTGCTAGAACACAGCCATGCAATATTGTTTTCATACATGGAAATTGGCAGTATAACAAATGGGATAAGCTGTCATAATCTACCTTGAATATTTTTATCATGTCAATGATCTCTCTTTAGCATTCACATTATAAGAAACTATCTTAGATTACTTTGCATGCTACTTAGAGAGAGAGAGAAAAAAACCTACATTTGTGTTTTAAGAAAACCGGGTCTCCAGGGATTATTACACGACAACTCCTGTCAAATGGGTAAATGTTTTTTCTAATTTTTCTTTTTTCTTATGCCTCTACTTTCCCTTATTTTAATTCATCTCTCTCCCCAATTTCATTCCTGGCAACTACGGACATCCTCAATTGTTCCATCCCTCCCCTACCCCGGGGCAATATTGCCCACTTTGGAAAACACTGATTAATAGCATCACTTGTCATCACAAAAGGGCAAAATGTTTGGGACCTGGGAAGCTTGAGTGTGAGGAGACTGGGGAAAGAAGATAACTAGCGTGTTTGCCTCCAGCCATATCCATTTAAGGGATATGTTAAAAGGTATAGTGAGAACTCTCACTGGCATTTCAGAAACAGCCGTAACAAAAGTTTCAGAAACATACTGATTAAGAAAAATTGGCACACATGGTTTTGTTATGCTGCAACAAAAATACCTTAAATTACCAATAAATAGCCATTTTTAATGAATTCTTTACTGTTGGAATATGGTAGCTTTGCTTACATTCAGTGTTGTGTGTGTAATCTGTAGGCATATTCCAGTACAATTAAAAAGACTCATGCTGTACAGTAAATGTTGTGGCTCTGTAGCAGGACCACCATTTTTTCCCTCTTGTTCCTCGCTGTGTAACTAACAACTTCTCCCATCACTGTGTCAACACTCTGCACAAGGAGAGAAGGTCAGCAGTATTCATACTGTGGCAGCTGATGACTTAAAGGCAAATGATAAGAGCAATTTTAATGATTCCTGCAGTCACTTCTAATTGTCTAATTAAAACATGTAGTCCACGTTGGAGGAATATGTAAATTGTTTGGGGTAAGAGGCAAGTATCTTATAGTTTGGGTGCTTGTCCTTTTGGGTCAGCCTTAAGGGTGTATATATGAACACATGACAGTTTTGGTAATAGGAGTCTTGTGAAATATCCAGCTTTGCATTTTACTAGATTAAAAAGTTGAGCTGTATATTTTTTCTAGAGAATTTGGATTTTTATAAGTTTTAGATTTCTGGCATAAACCCAGAGATGCCTTGTGCTAGTCAAGGGGATCTTACATTCAAGCAAGTGCCATCTCTGAGTCCCGACAATTTCTACTTTTAGATTATAATTCTCTGTACTCCACTTCAACACCATTGTAGAGCATTTCTTAACCCTCAAAAGCAGTGCTTTTAAAACTGTGCTCCTCCAGGTGTTTTGGACTTTAGCTCCCAGAAATCCCAGCCAGCTTACCAACTGTTAAGAATTGTGGGAACTGAAATTCAAAACATCTGGAGGAGCACAGTTTGAGAAACATTGCTCAAGAGGGTTGAAAGCACAGTGGCCTGCAATGAAGTTGAGGAACAAAGACCTGCTGATAGTGTTGTACATTTTAGTCTAGAGTTGAAACTTTATGTTTGTGTTTAGTGGAAATACATAAAATTGTCTTTGCTCAGAATAACTAGCAGTATCTTTTGTTTTACTTCAATGCTAGTTTTTTTGTTTTGTTACTTTGTCAAAGAGGATATTCCACACTTCAGTGGTAGCTGCAGTGTTCAATATAACTCTCAACAATTTAAAATTGCATACAAAATAATAATATGTAAGGTTAATTAAATAATTTCTAAGTAGTTTAATTATTAATTTTGAATTTTTGGTTAATTCTTTGTAAATATCAAGTGAATAACTATGAATATGTAGATGCAATATTAATAAGTAGAAAAAAGATGCCACAGTTTGCTCTGAGTTACATTACAGTTGTGTTTGTACACAGAAATAAAAAAAACATGCTTATCTCATCTTCCATCATATATTGTGAAGAATTTATATCTAGCAACTACTTTATGAGCCTCCTTGTTGGACTTTAGCTTTTAAAAATTGCACCATTCTACTGTTTACATTATCACTTTGTATTTCTAATAAAATTTGAAAATATGTACAAAAAAGCAAAAAAACAACCCCCCCCCAAAAAAACCCAACCACTCACTTTTTTCATCCCATTAGTAGTGAGTGAAATAAAGGTTTGTGAATTCGATGGGGTTACATTTAAGAGAACCATGAGGGGAGGGGAGAAGGCGTTCTCCCTACTGTACAATGCATTAGAACAGTGACAAGTTAACCCAGCACTCTGCCTCTTTCACACATTTTTCACGACATGGGAGCCGTCTTCTTGAGCTAAAGAGTTTGTGTGGCAGCCCTTTTTCCTGATGAGTAGATTTTTTGATATACTTGTGGATAAATTGGAATGCAGAGTAAAACAAGATACAAGGATTAGTAAATAGTTAATTAACAAATATTTAAATATTACTTTAATGGAAGTAGGCTAATCATCAAGCTATTGTAGCAACAACTTGCTTATATTAATTTTTCCCCTAATTTGTAAATATATCAATGTGTAATAAAAGCCCAAGTAAAGTGAGGTGGAAACATACTGCATATCCTCATGTATAAATTGATTTTAAAAATCACCCAAAAATTGGGTCGACTTATAAACAGGTAAATACTGTCTTTACTACCCTGTCACTTTTAATCCTTTTGGAAGGCCAGTGCCACTGGCAGAAAGGGAAGTATTCCCTGCCCAAAGCAACCATGTAAAATTCATGGTGTTGCCAGAAATCGATAGGCATCTTGCACATATGGGCATTGCTGGGATTGTGAGTCAGGCACAGTAAGATTTCTAAGAGATTCTTCTACTGTATTATCTTTCAGCAGTTGAGGCAATACAATTTTTGAGTGAGAAAGGCCTGCACTTTAACATTGTTATTTAAAGCAGTGCATTTGTGTTCATACTGGACATTTAACTTTGTAGGATATTTATGTATTTTATTATATTTACAAGATGGAACTGTCCCTTGGCCTCCCCTCTCTTCACTCTGGCCCAGAACTCCACCTGTGTTCATATTTGGGCATATAGTGTATTCATGCCAAGTTAGGTCTAGATCAATGTTTCTCAACCTCTGGGTCCCCAGATGTTTTGGCCTTCAACTCCCAGAAATCCTAACAAGTGGTAAATTGGCTGGGATTTCTGGGAGTTGTATGAGTATCCTTTTTCTCTCAAAATCTTTGTGTAATTTTGGAAAGTTTTGTCCATTGGAAGACTGATATCTTGAAAGAAGGCCACAAAATCACCTCAATATGTTTTTGAGTTTGTATTCTTCACAGTAACCAGGCTAGTATCTTGTGTTCCTTTCTTAGCAAACTTAACTATAATATCTCCTAGTTTTCTGCTTCTCATCTGGTTTGGCTGGAGAAGCCCTGAAGGCAGCCATGATATCTGATTTACTGTACGATGTAACTGGAAATATGGTCAGCAATAAATCCATCACCATATCACATAAATCTGCTGCTGCAAAATTCTCAGAGCTCTAATATGAAGTCTAGGCCTTTCCCCTTTGTTTTCAGGTTCAGTATTGACCTAAAGATCTAATGTGGCTCTGCTGTCATTGTTAGGGGCTTGTCAAGCAACTTTAAGTTCCATTACTTGAAATCTATTTCAGCAACATCAGCTATCTTGTTAACAAGTTTCACTTTGATTGTATTAATATTGTTATTGAATATTGGAGTGATGGCTTAAATACCCAATGGACACCAGGTCATGTCCAGTCTTGGGAACTAAGCAGGGTCAGCTCTGGTTACTATGAGAGATTGCTAATGAGTAACAAGTGCTGTAGGCTATATTTCAGAAGAAAGAATTGGCAAAACTCCCTCTGAATATTTTTTGCTAAGGAATCCCTTTGTAATGTATGGGGTCACCATAAGTTGACCTCATACATACACACGCTTATTTGTCTTCTGTCCTCCATGGCCAGTGATTTTACTCCAAAATATTAACTGAAGGAAGTTTCTATATGTCTCAGTAGATCTTGACTCATTCCAGTGGTAGGGGTACAAATTGAAGACTTGCCATAATTGAGTATTAAAAGAACATGTGATTTATCTGGTGTTTGGAGATTATGCAAAAGCAGCCATCTCTTCAAGTACTCTGTAGCATAACAAGTTTTCACATAAGTAGTCTAGAGATTAAATCTTGCTGTGTCCCTCACTAAAAATAGTTTTTATTCTCTTAGAATACATTTCATTCAGTGTAGATAAAAGATAACCCAAGTTGCATATTGGGTAGCTGTTGGAACTTAAACTTGAATGACCTGCTTTGGCATATTCTGTATATTTTGTCCCAAATCCTATTAGTTAATCCTAACTAGAGTGAAATCTTTGAAACATTTATTAAATAGCAAGTCAATGCTTACTTAAATCCCATTGATTAGTTAGGTTTCTTCTAGGTGGGACTAGCAATAGGATGTCTTTTAGGGTTGCTCTCTCAAAATTTCAAGTGTAGATGAGATAAATATGTGTTTGAGAAGCGGATAAATCTGGCACACCTAGCTACCATTTCATATCAAATGCACATTCAGTAGCTCACCTGCAGCCAAGTGATGTGTTCAGAGTCCTTAGTCTGCACTGGCATGGGATACTCCTACAGCTTGGCCTAACATGATTTTGTCTGAACACAACTGCGAACATACAACTCCTTGTAAAAGGTGAGCAATATACATCTCTGAGAAAAATATTGAATATAGAAATATAAAAATCCTTTTTTCATTAAAATGATATGCTAATGTTCACATTCTTTATGACAGGGCAGGTTCTTTTAGGGGAGTTAGAAATCTTTCATATATTGTGTCAGATAATTGAGACATCTAGCCCAGTGCTGTCAGTTCTGACTTCAGATGACCCTGATATTGGCTTCTGATGTCCTAGAACTTTGCGTAATTTCTAAAATCAGGTGGCATTCAAGGGGATATACTGGTACGTTATAGGCTGAAATTTCAATCCATGGTGCAACTTAATTACAGCCCTTGAAATGAATATAACAGTCAGGTTGCTACTAGGCAAGTGCTTTGGATGGTAATATGTAATTACTTTCTTCAATTACAGGAAGAAACAAAACAGTTTTTAACTCAGCAGAAGTCTCGTACAGACTCGCGTGAAGATGAGATTTCTCCACCTCCACCCATGAACCCAGTGGTAAAGGGCCGCAGAAGGCGTGGCGCCATCAGTGCAGAGGTTTACACAGAAGAGGATGCAGCCTCTTATGTTAGAAAGGTGTGGCATCCAGTTGTTCATCTTATTGCTCATTATCCCTCTTCTTTCTGTATCTAGCTCAACTTACTAAGGAACAGCCACCCCCTTATCCAGACATATAGACTAATGAATACCTGTCTTGGTGTAGTTACTTGATTCTCTGATATATACCTGAATATTATTTATAATTTGTTGATGGAGAGATGGGATGATTTAATAAGTAAAACATGTCTTGGAGGAAGTATAACCGCTTACCTGGTTCTGTAATGTTTGCCTTATTAAATTCAACCATAATTTTCATAAATAGCAAATTTGGCACCCTGTCATAGAGAGTAATTCCTATTTTGGGGATTTATTTCCGAAATCCAGGCAAATGTGCACAATCACAAGTTTCTCAAATTTATAAGCGTTACTTTATTTCTTGAATGAATGAATGATTGTTTTGTGGAAGATGGAAATTCCTTCTAGAAGTTGCTTCATGAAGGGAATATATGCTAAGTGCAGCTGGAAAAGACTATAAAAGAGTTTTTCAGTTTTGTTTTGTAAATCTTTGTAAAGAATTATCATTTTATATAATTTTGCAAATCACTGTAAAAGCATGCTTTTGTGCATTAAAAGAGTAAACAAAATAATTGTGGTGGGGAAGAAGTGCTAGCAGAATGTTGACATGTTGGAAATGGGTTTGTTTCTGCCTTAGAGTATTTAATGGAAACTGCTTGGGTATTTTCTGTCGTACAGGTTATTCCAAAAGATTATAAAACGATGGCTGCTTTAGCAAAAGCCATAGAGAAGAATGTGCTCTTCGCTCACCTTGATGACAACGAAAGAAGGTAGGAAGTTTGTTAATTTACACCTGAAACTTGTGATTTTGTATTTCCACAGAATTGACCAACAAATAATTTATGTATACCGTATGTATTTTATAAATGTTACTAACAGTCTACTGTTTTCACACTGGTTTCCTGCTCTGTCCGGTTTAGTTGCACAGAGTTGATTTTTGCAACTAATTGCAAAATAACACAGAGAAGACTTTTAGTTATTTGTATTGCCACTACAATAGTGGTAATAATGATTATTTTAATAGGAATAAGAATACATTTTATTTGTTTACCGTATATCCTAATTGCACAAGGTTGGGTAGAACAAAGTCAAAATATATCTACAAAATTATAAAATCTTATAATACATATAATACTACAGATAAACATAAAAGAGGAAATCACATTTGTTTATGCTGTGTATAATGAGTATTTTAAATATACCAAACACAATCATTTTAATGCCAAGCCAAATCATGGTAGAGTGAAATATGATAGAGATGAGACCACTAGGGTAGAAATAGCTTGCACCATTGATATCAGTATTTTTAACTCATGTGAAAATAAGACGTGGGCAATCAATATATAATGAAGTTTGATTTGTTCAACCAAATCATTGCATATTTTATTCTAGCTTCATTCTAGAACATACCGAGCTGTTCTAGTTAAGCTTTTGTGATTCATCCTGACTGAAAACGGAGGTGCAGCACATCTGGACTGCTTAGTAATTGCAAAATCATTTTTTTACAGTGATATATTTGATGCTATGTTCCCAGTGACCTATATTGCTGGTGAGACTGTGATACAGCAAGGCAAGTGATATCAGTTTTTAAACCCTTTGTTTGGTAGTTAAATATTCTCCAGGTTAATGCAATGCACAAGGAAATAGTAAGATCTGCAAAAAATTGAAATAGTATTATGTGCTGGACCTAATGTGCTGCTTAGATGAACTTTTCTAATGTTTGCTTGTGTTACTACAAAAGTTGGGTGACTGTACCTTTCCAGATTGTTACAATGTACAACCTCCAATAGCCCTATCTAGCAAATCCAATAATGGGGGGGGGGGGGGTTATGGGATTTATAGTACCAATAACATCTGCAAGACTGAAGTCGCCCACCAGAGCAATAGTTAATACTCAACCTATCCTCTTACATTTTTTCCCTAGGTGATGAAGGAGACAACTTCTATGTTATCGATCAAGGAGAAATGGATGTAGGTATTTCTAATATTAATCTATTGCCTGTGGTGAATGCTTTCATAATATATGAACGTAAAACAGGAAATTATATGTGTGTATACTGTGAATACTGCATGTTTATAATATACCAAACAATAATATTAATGCCAATCCATGTTAGTCATAGCACTTTTTATGTTCCTGAAGTATTTAAATGACTTCCACTTTATAAAAAGTAATAATATTGCATTTTCAGTTTTCCTGAAAATGTATGTTTTTTTTGGGGGGGGGGGGGGCAGACCAGAAAATAAAATATGCAATATCCCTATGGTGCCTCAAAGTTTCTCAAAACAAAACAAAGAAAATCTGTATAATACCAAATGTATATTAATTGTATTAATTATACCATAATGAATTTATTCTAGCTAAATGCTACAACAATTATAAAGTTACATTGTATTTTATACTATTTTATTTATTTTAAACTCAGAATCAGTACTTTTCTTCCAACTTCTCTCAAAATTACTGTCGACTCAGTAGCATTCCACAGTACTAATATTAATGTAAAGCATTTTTCGGGAGACAATTAAGATATTATCCAGATTGTTGTATCAACCAGTTTGGGAATATTCTATCCTGAATTTTCTGGAATGGGAATGCAGAAGTCAGGCGCATTATACTACATTTGTAGAAATGTCGGTCCTTCAATTACATGTGTTGCTTCCTTAGGTTTATGTCAACAATGAATGGGCCACTAGTGTTGGCGAAGGAGGCAGCTTTGGGGAGCTTGCACTGATCTATGGAACGCCTCGAGCAGCAACTGTCAAAGCAAAAACTAATGTGAAGCTGTGGGGCATTGATAGAGATAGCTACAGAAGAATTCTTATGGTGAGTTTTTGTAATGCTTTAAAAAACAAGTATTCTGAGGGGGTTGTTGTGCCTTTTGCTTGGAATTACCTTTTCATAATGTGTTGCTGTATTTGTGTGATACAGCAATTCACCTTAAGTGTTGAAGGAAGATGTAAGAGATATGATGGGTATAAAGCAGCAAGTCAAAATATTTAAATCCCACTAATTCCAAGCAACTGAAATATTGTTTGAAGTGTTTAAATTTGGCTGGGTTGTTCCTGAAGTTAGTAAAACTGGCTTATTACCAGTGCTGATCTGTTCCTGAATGTACTGTTTGAAGGTACTATTGGAAGTTGGTTTCCATGAGTGAATTTGTGGTCACTACTGATCTTTACTGGCAGCTTTGCAGCTTTCTGTGGTGCATGATGGTGATAGGCCGTTCTCCAGCACCACAGAGTCCTCTGCAGCCATGCTGAAGCAAGTAAGGTCAGATAGGAAATGGTTTTGATTTTGTCAGGAATCGGTGTCACTTTGAGACTGTAAGACAGGTCTGACAACCTGCTACCTAATGGTCACTTGTTGTCTATCCCTGAGCATAGAGGTTTGGAACAAAAATTAGAATGTCAGATCTTCAAGTGCGTAAATCTAAATAAGCCTAAAGTTGCTCCCTTTAACAGTGCTTAATTTATACAAGGGAACGACTGTCTTCCAGAATTAGGGAACCATATTTTTACCCCCAGCCATAGCCAGAGAGTGCTGCCGAAACAAACAGCGTGCATATGTGGGCTGCAGGATGTTTGTTATTGATTTACTTAGGTCTTTAGGCTTGTATTCCTAAATAGCACTAAGGGGTTTCTTATGAGAGATGGAAAAGTGAGACACAGATCTTTATCATTTACTACATGTGAGTGTGTAGCATGCACAATCTGAGCTAATATTCATGAAATTGCTTTTTCGTTGTGAAAAGATCTTCATGTGATATAAAATCAGAAACGTGTGGAAAGGCCATATAAACCGAAGCTCAAACAGTAACTTTTGGAATAAGCAAATAACTGACCATTTGGAAACAAAGTACATAGGCACACAAGTAAAAGTAAGAGGCAACTTAAAAATGAAAAAAAAAACCCCACAAAATTTCAGGTCATCAAAAGGCAGAAGGAATAGATCAATTTTTTTACAACCACACTCAGAAGTGAAGATAGAATCGATGTAATCTTCCTACAGTCTTTAAAATACATTATAAAGTAGTTAGAACAGTGATTTTCAGACTTGTCTGTGCTTAATTTTCAGGGTAGTACATTGAGAAAGAGAAAGATGTATGAAGAATTCCTCAGCAAAGTGTCAATACTTGGTAAGTTAAGAATCTACAGTTGTGTCAGCATTAGATGTCATGTGTGAATGACACAGTGTGAGTAAATATTGGTAAGAGTCTGTTGAGTAGCTATATTGACAGAAAAATAGCTGGGCAGGCATTTTCTCAAAGGCTACATACATCTCATAAGCTGACAATGGTTTCTCAAGTACAGATGTAGACCTCTCATTTTTTAAATCATGTGTGGGGACCTAATTGATTGTTGCGAAGTGGTTGAGCTCAAGCCTTTGGTACCCTTTCTGGAATTATGCAATGGGGGATCCAATGTAACTCTGATGGGCTATAGTTATTCTGAACTAAAATTAGATAGGATTCTAACCACTCCGTTCATATTGTCAATTTGATGGTTCTCTTCTAGATGTTATTAGTGCTGCAAAGTGGCCATTCTATACTAGGGGCAGGTCAAAAATCCTATTATAACTGAGGTCTGAAATTGGGATGGGCAACTGTGGCTGGCTAGTTACTTTATTAGCCTTGGAGAGCCATTCTCACCACACCTGTTCCAGCAATGAATACATGTGTACACTCACTATCTATTTGTCAGCCTATCTCTCCCCCCATCCTTCCCAAATACATTCTAGGATACTGCTTCTTGAACTTAACGTTGGGATCCCAAAAAGTTTCTGAACATCACCTAGTGGCTGTTGAGACATTTGCACGAATCCGTTGTGCAGGGTTTCTGCAGAAGTTGCTTCAGGCATAGTTCATAACAACTAAAACCAGGCTGTTTAGCAAGTCTTGCAAATGCTAACTTGACATCAGCAAATGTTTGAATATTATACCTTGTTTATATACCTGTAAGTTATGTAAAAATTTCTCAGACCAAAATGAGTCGCAAGTGGAAAAGTTTAAGGAGCCCTTCTTCTTATGCTTTTTTTCACCTCATGGCCCTAAGTATATAAAGGACAGAATGAGAAGAAATGGAGAGAGAGAAACCTGTGCGTGAAAGAGAGAGAAGGGAAAGCAAAGAGACATATGTGCATGAGAGAAAGGAAAGCAAACCCAATATATAGTTATGGTGACCCTATTTGGGATTCCGACCCATACTTTAAGAAGCTGAGCTCTAGGGAACATTCTCATCATGTTTCAAGGCCTTCCTGCACCCTTAGAGGGATTTTCACACAAAACCTTTAAAAAACTTTGCAAAGTCTTGTTTGGAATCCTGGATTCCATGTGCCAATGTACTGTAAACTAGTGATTCTGAAGGTGTGTCGTACAGAGAACTAGTAATTATTTTCCCCAGTGTGGTAGGAAAAACAATTTCACGCATGTGTGCATATTTGGCAGTTTCTTTCCTAGAAGCTTGCTAGGGACAAGCAGCCAATGGCGTAAGGGTCAACATCAGCACAGGAACCATTGTGGAGATTTCCATATATCCTAACTATTGCCACCTGATCATGTATATTTCCATTTATTTCACCTCTGCTACTGAAAGGGTTTCCACTTATCCCCACCTCTATCACCAATGTCCCAACAATTTGGCACCAAGTGTTGGGACCTTCCAGGTACCGTTGTGGTTCCTTTGCAAGACTTGGCTCTTCAACAGACAGCACCACTCTTCATTCAATATAGCCTCCACAGACAAATGAAACTGAGCAGAATTCTCTGAGAACTCTACAAAAGGAATATTGGAAAGTATAATGAAAAATATTGATTTAGTAAACAAAAGTTCAACATAACATCACAATTTAGTTATTTAATGCATTTAAATTCTAGCTTATATTAGCTCTGACTCACTGTTAAATAACCTGAGTATTAAAAACCCTGACTGATCTCTAACACCCCAAATTTCTAAACATTACTCTGACAGACTCCTAACTTTCTCAGTGCAAATTCTCACTCCCACCAATTATCAAACACCTTCCTTTCAGATATTTAGCCAGTAGACATATCCGACATTCCATATTGTCCTCACTTCCCAAAAGATTCTTCCCTTATATTACTAACAACTTTACCATAATTTATATAATAAAAGCTGCAACATTCCCAACCATCCCCAGGATCCTAACATCACAACCACAGCTTTGACTAAATAACCCTTGACTGGACTTTGTCTTCTATCTTATTAAAGGCAGTGGTTTCAACAGTGTGGGAGTTTACAATATGCTTGGTTGCTTTGTGAATGCTGGAATTGATGGGAGTGTGCCCCCATTTGAGGTAAGAAAGAAGATTTGAATTCTAAATCTTCCTAAAACAACAAAATGCTCTTATTTTTAAAATGTAGAATCTCTTGACAAATGGGAGCGTCTCACAGTAGCTGATGCTTTAGAGCCAGTCCAATTTGAAGATGGACAAAAGATTGTGGTGCAGGGAGAGCCAGGAGACGAGTTCTTCATCATACTAGAAGTGAGTATTAGTAATAATGATGTACCATGTGTCATATACCTGAACAGCTAGACATATAGTCATTATTTGCTTTGCTATATTCATTTCATACATACATTTATCTCTTGTTTAAACAATTGTTTCCCTACGTGAGTGTGCTGTGAATACGCACTAATGGTACTTCTGCGCATGCGCAGCATCACTCGGACTCGATGTTATTGCTACTAAAAAGGAGGTTTTCCAAGACAGATGCGAAATATCGCATGTGGCCATGGGCTCATATGGCGGGCCTTGAAGGGATGAAAGAACGACCTCCAGACTCCACGAGGGGATAATTGGAGTGACTGCTGGCTTAACATTACCAAACCCCTTTAGGAAAAGCTTAACCAAATATTCCGAAAAGAGGGAGGGCAGTCCCTCCTTCCTCCTATACCACGATATGGCCGCCAGGTAACATTTCAGGGAAGATAACGATAAACCCGAATCAGACAGTGAAACTAAAAAATCCAAAACCACCGAGATCGGGGCATTTATCGGGTCTAGGTTTCCTCCCTTTCATATACCGGGAATAACGGAGGTCGGGGCCGGCTCTGTACCAGCAATGTAGCCACGTGAAGGAGTCTCTATTGCCCTTTCAAGGGGAGAGACCAGCAAAGAAGATGTAGCCTCGTTTCTAGCCGTTTTCGGAGGCTTTGCCGAGGCTGCCTTGGCCTGAACAGCCTTCTTTGTCTTAGGCTTCTTCAGGGCCGCATTCAGGATCGCCGTTTCAGGTAAGGTTTTTTCTTTGTGTTGTTGTTTATCAGGGAGAAGAGCCCGTTCATAAAGGGCAGCTTTCAAGCGAGTCTCCCTATTTTTCCGAGTTTTAGGGGTGAAGGACTGGCAGATGGAGCACGCCTGTGTTAAATGTCCTTCACCCAGACAAGCGATGCACAGGGAATGTGCATCGTTGTCGGGAAAGTTGCCCTGGCATGCAGAGCAACGCTTAAATCCCTTGGTATTAGCCATATTACTAGTAAAATATCAAAACTAGAGTGAGATGAATTCCGAGCTGCTGCTTATTAGCGCGGATGAAGAGATCTGGAGGCGGTTGACCGGCCGCGGTCTATTTATAATGTACTGGGGAGTGTGCGCGGGGCCAACCGCCGATTCTTTTTAAATTCTAACTGAAGAGTCCGAGTGATGCTGCGCATGCACAGAAGTACCATTAGTGCGTATTCACAGCACACTCACGTAGGGAAACTACAGTTACAGGTAAGCAACTTATAATTTCCTGTCGTAAATCCTGTCAATCGCACATATGGTAGATTAGCGAGCAACTGACCGTGGATGGTGGGAGTCATGCCACAGCCGTAAACAGGACCGCTCTGCCGATCTCCGTGTCCTTCCTGGAGACCACATCCATCTTATAATGGGTCACAAACGACAGCGGTGACGACCATATAGCTGCTCGGCAAATCGCATCCAACGGTACACCCTTCAGGAAAGCCGACGTGGACATCGACCTCGTGGAATGGCCCTTGACCTGTTGAGGCAAATCTTTCCCGGCTAAACAGTAACACAGCCGGATTAGAGACACTATCCACCAAGATAGCCTCTGAGAGGACAGCTGCATACCTCGTGCATCACTACGGTATTTTACAAATAGTCTAGGGGTTTGTCGAAAGGAGGACGTCCTATCGACATAAAACGCTAGTGCCCTACGGACATCTAATAAGTGTAAGCTCCTTTCAACAGGAGACGTGGGATTCTGATAGAAAGCCGGAATTACTATATCCTGGGACATGTAGAATCGCGAAGATACTTTAGGCAAAAAGGCCACATCTGTGCGAAGCACAGCTTTATCCCTGTGGAACCTCAGGTATGGGGGATCTACCCTCAATGCATTCAACTCACTAGCCCGGCGTGCAGAGGTGATAGCCATCAGAAACGCCGTTTTCCAGGAAAGATAAGGTAAGTCTATAGTTGCCATAGGCTCGAATGGAGGCTTTACTAATCTCGACAGGACTAT
Organism: Anolis sagrei ordinatus; assembly: GCF_025583915.1. Lineage (NCBI taxonomy): Eukaryota > Metazoa > Chordata > Lepidosauria > Squamata > Anolidae > Anolis > Anolis sagrei. Next base: position 125,098,336 of record NW_026845477.1, on the reverse strand, counting down.
ATCCAAACTCCAACCTGGTGTTACAGGAGCTACAGACGGCTTTACATTAGCTACACCCCTCATGAATGTCTTAACCATTGGATCTGTGAAACAAGAGGGGTATCCTCTTTTCCTCCTATACCACGATATTGCGGCTAAATAACATTTGAGGGAGGAGTGTGACAGGCCCGCTTCTAACAAAGAAACCAGAAACTCTAATACAACAGAAATGGAGGATTCCGCAGGATCCAACTGTCTCCCTTTACAAAATTTGGAGAAACGAGTCCATTTATAGATGTAGGAGCGTCGTGTAGACGTCCTATGTGCCGCCTCAATAAACTTTAGTACAGACTGTGGCAGGCTAGAAAAGGCCGTCAGTGTTCTGGGAGGACTCGCCACGCAGTTAACTTCAGCTTGTCCACCTCTGGGTGCAAGACCTGACCCTCTTGTGTGGTGAGAAGGTCCGCCCTGCACGGTAGGCGGACGAATGCCCCTCTGGCCATCTGGTGGAGAAGAGAAAACCACGGCTGTCTTGGCCACCATGGAGTGATTACTATACATCTGGCTCCGTCTTCCTGAATCTTCGCTATGACCCTCATCAGGAGGGGAATTGGCGGGAAGGCGTACAATAGCCGTCCTGTCCACCTCATCAGGAAGGCATCCCCCAGACACCCGCTCTCTGGATGGGCTCGTTGTCGGGCGCAATACAGAAAGCATTTGGAATTGGCTTTCGTTGCAAATAAATCCACTTCCGGGAATCCCCACGCTAGAAATAGTCTGTGTGCNGGCGAAACGTCAGGAGAAATGCCTCTAGAACATGGCTCTATAGCCCGAAAAAACCCACAAGAACCTAAATTAAAAACACATAATAAAAACATATATATTTACTTACCTTCTTTTCTGAGTAATCTTTCTGGGGGCTACTGAAACACTATGTAATGGGGATGCTTCTGATTCCTAGTTACGAAGCTTTTACATGTGAAAGAAAAACAAACTTAATCCCTAATGCTCTGGTTCACTTAAAGGGCACAGCTGCTGTGTTACAGCGCAGGTCGGAGCATGAAGAATTTGTTGAAGTGGGCAGGCTTGCACCATCTGACTACTTTGGTAAGTTTACTTTATCCTCTTTAATGTTGTTAAAGTTTCCCTTGAAATAATTACCATTTTTAATAGTTTCAAACATCTGAAGAGTGTTCTTTAAATCTTTTAAACCTTTGGCCAATGTCAGTGACGAGGTCCTTTTGAAAAAATAATGCGGCAATCTCCCTTTTTCCCCCTCCCCATCCCAGTCTTGAATGCTTACAGAAACATATATGGCCTCCTATAATGTCCTTCATAGAGCAGTGCAGGAGTCAGGTAACACATTGTACTATCAAAAAACATTGACATCATTTAACCCATAAAGTATAGACTATTGACATAATCTCATTTAGTACTGGACTTCTAAAATGTGTACAAGGTTTCCTAAAAATGTATACATAGCTTAACAGCTAATAGTACACATGGTGATTATTTGAAGGTTAGTATGCTATAATAATAATTTAATAAAATTATTCTATCTTAACTTACAATTTTTGTAAGGTATCCAAATGGTTGTCCCTTTGCAACCATGTACTGCGTGCAATATTGAAGCACAGAGTTACAAGACTCAGTTAAGGTTTCTCTTGCAATGTTATGACATTCTCTAATATTGGAATCATTAATAAAATAAAATAAGACAGAAGCCAGTAGCACTATAGCAAAATTTGTCATTTAGGTTGAGAAGTTGCCTAAAACACTGAAGTGATGTTACACATCACAAGCAGTGAGTCTTATTAATAGAACTAGAATCAGTTTAGGAATGCAAGTAAATTACCTTTGACCAGTCTTTGGGACTGTTGTCCTATTGAGACAGTGTTTGGACCGAAATGTAAGGCAACTCAGTGTGAGAGATTATAATAGGCGTGTTTGCTGTGTGAATGCTGAAGTTGATAGGAGTAGTGTGTTCCTATTTTGAGCTTTTTATATTATGGTTTTAGAGTCTACCATTAAATTTGACTTATGAGTCAAATGTTGAAATGGCATTCACTGAGGCAGTCATATGTACCTATCCATTGTGAAAGGCTGCTAAAATACCTTGTGCTTCAGGCCGAGTGTTTTACATAGCCATTAGAATGTATTAAAAGCTAATAAAATTAAGCTAAGAGTTTTAAACTCTTTGTGTTAAAGCATTTCATGCATTAGTTGGATATATATGTGTGTGTGTGTGTGTATAGAGAGAGAGAGAGAGAGAGATCTATCTCAGATTGCAAACTTAGCAGTTGTAAAGGGGAAATCACATAAAAGAAAAGAAAACCTATGTTTTTTTTTCTGTGATCCTTTATAGACTGTATATTGGGTAATTTCATAAAGGAAAAAATCATTTTAAAATGTAAATCAGCAATAATAGCAGCTATTTAACAGATCAAAAGGTTCTTGAGCTAGAAGTGGTGCGAATGAACTTCAGCAATTACCAAAGCAGAGTTGAGCTGTAAAGGTTCCAAAAGACTTTATTGAAAGAACTACATTTCTATATTGGGAAATTAGCTTAGGTCTTTGTAGGTCTTTGCAAACATATTGCATCTCCCCATGTTGACAGGAGAAGGACAAAAATGGAGGACTCAGGGGCTTGCCATATGGTCTGGAAACTGAATAAAAAGAGGTGTCTCCCTGGGAAGTATCAGTGAAAGAGAGGGAGGCCAACAAAGAGAGCAATGGGAAAAGGACTTTTCCTTGGCAGCTAACTCATCTGCCTAACTATTTACTTGATGAGGACTGTAAATTTGTGCAGGATGTGGTTGAGTTACAACACTTCACACCTTTTCATAATTAACCTTGTGGTATCCTCAAAAGTTGCCAGAATAGTCATCATCAGAGTGGAGAATTAAAGTAAGCACTACTATGGGCTTGCATGGCTCAGGATTGTAAGAGAGCAGCTTCTCCCCTTTATCCCTCGATCCCCACTCTAGGGCTTCGAGGGATACTTCCCAAAAGATGTGTCATTGGTCTTGCAGAAGCAAACCTCCCCCAATTTTCTGCCCATACCACTCCCCCAGAGTGTCCCCTTTATTTCTTTCCTCCTGTTGAAGCATTAACAACGAGAGATCATTTCATCACATTCCAGACCTTCATTTGTACTGGTGGAGGATGAGAGAGTTTTAGAAGTATGTTAAAGTCTCTGAGATTGCATCTTGCATCCTATTTTTTAAACTGAATTTGTTGATATGTTTTAGACCACTGTTCCTAACGTTTTGTGCACTTTGAATGCAATTTTCTGTCTTGTTCCTCTAGGTGAAATAGCTCTGTTGATGAACCGTCCCCGTGCGGCCACCGTTGTTGCTCGTGGCCCTTTGAAATGTGTGAAGCTCGACCGGCCCCGCTTTGAACGTGTTTTGGGCCCGTGCTCAGATATCCTCAAGAGGAACATCCAGCAGTACAACAGCTTCGTCTCTCTGTCTGTCTGAAGCCTCCCTCCTTCTCAGATACACGCTTCACAAATGCAGACTGCTTCATTACTCTTGTGCAAAGCCACACGGCCACTGGCTATTGCTGCTTCCTGTCTGTCTGAGGGAGGAAATCAGAGAAACCAGTTGCTTTTCTTGGCACCCTTTTAAAATTTTAGAGCATTATTTTGGTGCTCCCAATCCCATTTAAAATAAATAGAAAATTGTACGGAGACATTTGCTGTTACTGCTTTTCTCTGTGCAATGTACACTGTCCAAACCGGCCAGTGACTGCCATTCCTTTTGCTGGGAAAGTCTCCCAGCACCAAGGTTATTGCCATAGAGTCAAGGATGTAACAGTGGAAAATTATTAGGAGGCACACGTTTCTCAGCTTGTGAGACCTGTGTGTCCTTTAAGTTGTGATCACTTTCTACTGTACTACTCTTAGACAGAGAAACTTACCTTTTTAGCTCAATTTCTTGGCATAAATATTTCTGGATCTGGGTTATTTTTGGCTTGAGTTATTGAGATCAGCTCCTTGCAAAGCCACAGTTTGAAGTTTCATAATTGGTGTACCTGTATCCATTTCAGTTGGTTCAAGCTGGCTTGGTTATTTGTCGAGTTTTTTGTGTACAGGCTTTTGTTCTGGCAGCTGTTGCCTGTGTTGCTGATTTCTGGCGCAGCAAACCTTTTTTTGCCTGTTCTCTGTTGTGAATATTCATACTTGCCCCCTCCCAGTTCTCTTTCTGTGCAGATACCCAAAAGCCCAACCACTGGGTTAAATCCATGAATATTGCTGTTGGTGTTCATACTGGTATAAGAATTGCCCTGCTCCTTAGCTAGTGCCAAATAGAAACATCTCACACGCTGTATGTGGAACAGGAAACTGAAGGGTACATTCTCTGTGTCCAGTGTGCTGCCTTTCCTTTCCAAGCGTTGCTTTCCCTGTTAATTTTGGAGCCAGAGAATTCTATTTCCATAGCTGACATTCAAAGGAGGATAGAATATACAATCCTGTATATTTAGGAAGGTAACATGACTCTCGCTCATGTGAAAGACAGGAAGGAGAAAATTGGTGTGCTGCTTCCTGCCAATCCTTTCTTTCCAATAACCTCTTTTATCCAAGCAGAAGTTCTTCTTACTTCTTAGCCTTCAAAAACAAACACCTTAATCTGACAAAACACACCAAACACTGTTTCTGTCCAGATTTTCGTATTAGTCTGGCAGAATAATTATTTTTTGAAAGTTTAACCCTGTTGACAAGTCTGAAATGTGTTTCAGTATTTTCCAAGTTCTGTGTGTCCCCAAACTTGTCCATTACTGTTACGGAGTTTCTCAGTTTGATGAAGTAGGCAAATCTGTTTCATTATAACTTATACATTATCTAAAATTAGTATAGGGAGTGACAGCAGGTATTTTGCATTAGTCATGCAGTTATTTCTTCTGAATCCCACCTAGCCTCTTTTTCTTCCTCCTCTCCCTGGCAACAATTGGACCTAGTCTATACCTTTCTGGCCTGTTCACCACTGGAAGAGTGTTTGCTGATCATATTTAGAGTCAAAGAAAGAGCAGCCTTAGTATAAAAAGGAAACTGTGGGGAGCTATCAGTATGACCACATTTCTGCATATGGATTAAATGTAAAATATATATTGTTCATTCTCAAGAACTTGGTGAGGTTAGAATATCTGCCTGTACTCTTCAGGAGTCCATCAATGCCATTGCTTTCTTTAAAACTTTGTTCAGTTTTAATCTATCCAGGGATTCCCCCCCCCCCCCCAATATCTTTGTTACTTTTGAAGCTTGATTTGATCCTTGTTGAAGCACCAAAAAGATTTTAAATCTTATGTAAGCTAGTTAGAGCGCCACAAAAATGCACATTTTTTTATATAAGGCTTTCTAATCAAGTTTCACTACTGCGTCTTTTTAGCTTGCTGTTTACTCCCTTTTGTAGTTTTACCAACAAGATTTTAAGATGAACCAGCTATGTCTGAGTTAAATATTAATCACAGTTAAAGCTTTACCTTTGTGTGCAATTTAAACATGTTTGAATCCACAGTTGGTATAGTTTGCCTTAGCTAACATTCAAGGCTTTGGGAGTTATCTTTTTTTTTCTTTGCTAGGTCACCTTAGCAAATTAAAAAAAAATCCACTGCCCTTGAGTGCTATAGTAAACCAGAGGACCATTTTTGTATTGTTACTGGACTATTAGTCTGACTTACTGTGTATGCTAATATATTCCTTTTGTTATAGATTGTCCTAATGGCAGGTAAAGCAATAAAATGATTTAAATTCTTAAATGTGATCAGTGTCTTATTTCATACTGCCGTGTTCTACAATAAGTTGCATAGGGTGTAGGTACATTATTCAAAAGTTGTCGATATGACATCCTTTTTCTATCTTGGGTTGCATCCTAACCAAAAAATAAAGTTGATGTTGATGATGATGATGATTTTTATTATCAACTGTAATTGCATTCCTTAAATTAGCAATTACATTAGGATTGTTTTACAGATGATTTCTGGTTTCTCTTGCCTGTGTGCTTTGGGAAATCTGTTGCCCTTCAGTGTAAGAGGTAGCCTGTTCAAGATCATTTAATCCTAATCAAAAGATGCTTGTGCCTGCATCAGATATGAAACTGGATCCCTCTCATGTTCATGGGAGACTCTTTTCATCTTGAGTTTTCCTATTAAGTTCAAGTCAACTTTTGAAGACCATTGTTTATATCTTTCCTGGGTTAATATCTGCCGGTTGACACTTGAGCCAGTAGAAAATGCTTGATATGTTTGATCTTGTAAAGCAGTGGTTCTCAACCTTCCTAATGCCGTGACCCCTTAATACAGTTCCTCATGTTGTGGTGACTCCCAACCATAAAATTACTTTCATTGTTACTTCATAACTGTAATTTTGCTACTGTTATAGTGCTACTGTTATAGTTACTATGTAACTATAGTAATGTAACTATCTGATATGCAAGATGTATTTTCATTCACTGGACCAAATTTGGCAGAAAGACCCAATACGCCCACATTGGTGGGGTTGGGGGAGGGATTGATATGTCATTTGAGAGTTGTAGTTGCTGGGATTTATAGTTCATCTACAATCAAAGAGCATTTTGAACTCCACCAATGACCTTGCATTTTGGAGTTGTAGTTCACCTACATCCAGAGTACTGTGGACTCAAACAATGATGGATCTGGATCAAACTTGGAACGAATACTCAATTATGCCCAAATGTGAACACTGGCAGAGTTTGGGGAAAATAGGCCTTGAGTTTTAGTTGCTGGGAGTTGAGTTATAGTTCACCTGCAATCAAAGAGCATTCTGAACCCCACCACACAGAACCCAGATGAGCAACAAAAAATACTGCATTTTCTGATGGTCTTTGGCGACCCCTCTGATACCCTCTCGTGAACCCTCCAGGGGTCCCGACCCCCAGGTTGAGAAACGCTGTTGTAAAGCTTATGTAAGGACTGTCACGTTTCTCCATTTTTTCTGCTTTATGCCAGATGACCTTTATATTTTTCACATATAGGGCTCTGTTGATTTGTTCCAGTTTTCGTTGTTTGATTGTATTCCAAAACTTGTCCACCTACCAATGAGTCGTTGTTTGCAGTTTCCATCATGAGACTGAATTTAACTATAAACCTCCAGACCACAAGAATGATTCTTGTTCATTTGCTTTTCTGTTTCCTTCCACCTCCTACTACTTAACTTGTTATAAGGAATGCTAGATAATTAGGAGAAATTGGAACTTTTCTGTGGCATTTTGATTGACCCTAATAAGGCATTGCTCAATTAGATTTTGTCTCCTTCATGATCAAGTCCAACTATATTTTGTGACCTTCAAAGGGAAAAGAGTGGGTAATTTCCATGGATCCAGGGGACATTACCCCTCAACCCAAGGATTTCATCTCTAATTCTGGCAGAATTTTAAAAGGATAATTTCTCACCAATGCTTATCTTGCTCAGAAGTAGTTTTATGAAAACTGTATGCCTTGCTGAAATGAAAAATATCACTTCAAAGGCCAAAGTGCCAGGAAGGTGGCATGTCACCAAATTTTAATTTTGGAAGGTTACCCTTGTGAGCCACAAAATAAATAGTGGATATAGTCAGCTTGCAGGTATGTGGTTTCAAACTCAGGTTTGTAAACCTTTGGCTTGTTACTGTCCTGACCTATATATTTTTAAAAAGTGAATTGAGCTTGTCACCTGTTGATTAAAAAAACAAAAATGGGACTCCAAAAGTCATGGGCAGAGCTGAAAATGGAAATAGCCATTGATCAAACAATAAGATTTTCAGATGAATCAAGTGTCCTATTTGATCTCTGAGTTAAGCAGCCAGCTATTCTGGGACAGTGAATGGTTTTCTGGGCCGTGAGGGAACTGCACAGTACTGTACTCCTTGCTCATATCTGCTCTTTAGGAAAATGGAAGCAACTTGCTCTCTTATGGTTCTGGTTTCGGGCCAGGAGAAGATTTCTTTTTTAAAATGGTCACTTCCTACAAAAAGAGCTCACTCCGGGATTTAAGAGAACCCAGAGTGGCCTAAAATATGACAAAATTGTCCCCCTCCACCATGATAAAAGAGTGGATCCTGGCAGGGCACATGCAAGCCTTTTTCTCCACCATATTATTAGTAGGCCGACATACAGTTGAATCTGTTTTTATTTGGGATATAAACAAATCCTGGTTCCTTTTTTGTTATTACTGTGGACATTTATGACATGCAGCCTTTGCAAGGACCCTCCTTCCTATTCTATATCTTATGTCATATTTTGAATTTCTATTTTACTTACATGAGAAATAAATTACTGAGCCCAGAGGATTCTGGATCAGTGCATTTACTCTGGGGACACTATGCAAATGCAACCATCCAATCTCACTCTTGAGCTCTCCCTTTTTCCTTGCCCCTTGAACCTGGGCAGTCCCTTTGCCATTGAAATCTTTGTTACTACCTAAAAATGTCAGCAGAGGGAGCTTTACGATGGATATTAAATACCAAAATCTATTTTCATAATCCATTTTAAGATATGCCATTCCATTGCTGAAAGCCAAGCAGAAATTATATTTAATGAAAAACAAAAAAGGACAAAACTGGAGCAAATATATTTCCTATTAGTATTGGTTTGTTAACTTCTGGCGTGTATAAAGAGAAGTAAGAGCTGATGTAAGGCTACTTGGCCAAAACAGCTAAAAGATCTTTTTTTCACCATCTCCTTCATTCTGACAAAAAATATTTAGACAATTTCCCAGACCGATGGGTGCAAGAGTTACTATACAATCCCGGGAGTTACACAACGCACATATAGCAATTATTTGGGTTTGTTAATGTGCATAATTTGATTTTTAAAAACCTCAAATTCAGTGTTGATTGTGCTGATGCACTTTCTGTGGATGATAATGAATTCCTGATGGGCTGGAAGGAGAAGTAGTTCTCATGCAACTATTATTTTTATATCTGGGACACATCCTTAGAACAACTTGGAATGGGAGTATTTTAGTTTGGGATAGCAATCAAAGCAAACTGCTTGACTTCACTATGGCAGAGGTGGCAAAGGTGTCTTTTCGGCCTTCAGAACTAGATCCTTTGCTTGAGAGTACAGCAATTTCTGGGGCCAGATGATTCTGTCCAGCTAAAAACCCATTGAATATTCAGGCTGCTATTCTACTTTAGAGCTTAACTGGAACCATTTCCTATCCCTGAAGAGTGTTTTCAGTGCCAGGGATCTTATTCATTCTACACAAATACAAGCGCTATGATTCCACCTGATCTGCTAAACTGGCATTTTGCAGTTTAGCAGGCATTGTATTCTGTTCCTTATATTCAGAGTCACTTTGGGGAGACTGGAGGTCTGTGTACTCGCTACTTCATGTAGCAGCTGTAATAACCCACAGGTCCAGGGTGTTGTGTGCTTTGGCCTTACTTCAAGGACATCTTTCTCCGCTTTGTCCAGAAGCTCAACAGAAGCAACACAATGCAAAGTAGTTAATGAATCATTACAGAGGTGGGAAGCATGTGGCCTGCAAGGTAGTATTACACTGCAGTTCCTATCAACCTTTATTATCAGAGTGGCGAGGTCCCTAGAGGCAACACACATCCCTGACACAAAATAAAACAAACCTTTCTGTGCAGCAGCCTAGGGACATGTCAAGTTATATTCTCTGAACACCCTCTCTTAACTCTCAATTCCTGCAACTTGGGTTGCATTTATTATCTCAGTACATGCCATCACTGTGAAGACTGTGAAGTATTGTTATGTTAGCCCACTTTAATTTTGCCTTTGTCTAGGCTTCCGGTTTTCCTGCTATGACTGCCAAGGGTTGCTGAGTATCCTCATGTAGATGTTCAGATGGACAGTAGTCATGTGTTCCTTCCATTGGTCCTTTTTATTCAAGCCACCACTTAACTTCTAATCATACACCTCTGAGACTGCAAATGCTTAGAAAGATCTCATGAAATGTACCCATCACCAAAAGCGCACCATCTTCAGCTAAAGTGTGCTGTCACATCTTTTGGACAAGATGCACCCAATATCCAAAAGTACATGGTCTTTCAGCTAGAAAGTGCTTTCACATCTTTTGGAGAAGATGCACCAAGGTCCCTGGAATGGGAGCGAGCAAGGTTCCAAGATATACAAATGAAATCTGACCAATTGTACCATTGCGACCACCTAACCAGCCTCCAACTTAGACACTTGTGACCTTCTAGAGGTCTCCCCCATTTCTCCCAATTGTCCAGGATAAAAGAGCATCTCATTGAAAGTTTAGATTCTAATTTCCAGCAGGTTCTAGCTTGGCTGTGTCACTCTGTCAAAGACAGGCATCTCCAGAGGTCTCGTGTCAACCACAACAATGTCTTCTCCATTGGCCTCTATGCATTTCTCCACTGTCTTCAAGATGATGTGTAACCTCCTGTCCAGTGCCAAAAGGTGTGGCTCTGTGAGTACTGGTGTCAGGCGGTCCCGCATCAGGGACTCCCGCATGATATCACTGAGCTTGTACTCTGGCTGAGCTAAGAGCTGCAGCCGTAATAATGTCGTCTTCTTTATTCTGGAGGAGGGAAAAGAAAAGAAGAGATTTCAAAGAAGTTCTCTCGCCCAAAGAGCTTTTCTTTGTGCTAGAGCTGCACAGAGATGAATACGGATTCCTATGGCCAATGCTTAATTTTTAATAACAGGTGTTGGGGCTTAAACCTGCTGAGAGTCTCCTTCTCATTCCAGATGTTTGGGAACTGGTTGTGAGCCCATTAACAAGTGAAAAGAACATTTGGCATACAGAGAAGGGTTGCAACTCAGCTGCGAAAGGCGTGCTTTGCAATGTGGCTGGGCTCAAATTCAGTTCTTTATTATTTCCATATTAAAGCAGGGCTTATAATATTGCTGCCTGAAATCTCAGGGAGAGGCTTCCAGGGAACAGAAAATGTTCAGTGAAATAAACCCATGGTTTGGCTTCATGTGTTTCAAAAATCCCTTTGTACAGTGCAATCTGGGCAGTATTCATCCTTTTTTGGAAAGAGAAATTTTAAATCCGGTGCAGCCATTTGTTATTTTATTTTAAGTGTTTGTGTATTGCTTTCAGCCTACAAGGGTTCCCTATGCCTTTTTCTTCTTCACAGTGTAACACTTTTTTGCAAAATTTCTTTGTCCTTCCAATGGTCAGGGTTTCTATCAGCCAGATATGATCTTCTCTTTGGAATAAGCTATGAAGAACTACAGGAAACTACGGGAAAGGAGATTCCACCTGAACATTAGGGAGAACTTCCTAACTATTAGAGCTGTTCCCTCTGTCCCCAGAGTGTGGTGGAGGCTCCTTCTTTGGAGGCTTTTAAGCAGAGGCCATCTGTCAGGGGTGCTTTGAATGTGATTTCTCTGCTTCTTGGTAGGGGGTTGGACTGGATGGCCTGCAAAGTCTCTTCCAACTCTATGACTCTATGATTCTAAGAGCTGAGACAAAGTCCTTGTCCCCTGCAATCTCAATATGTCTGAGATTGAAACTTACACAAACCTTTGGTCTTGCTCTGAACATCCTTATATCACTCTCTTTTTTCCTCAGTAATTCTTTTTAGTTTTCTTTTGGCACTTAACACCTTTGGTCATTCTCACGTTAGTGACAAATGTTTGATTTTTAGATTACTCTTTAGACCAAGGGTCCTCAAACTAAGGCCCGGGAGGCCAGATACGTCCCTCCAAGGTCATTTACCCGGCCCTCACTCAGGGTCAATCTAAGTCTGAAACGACTTGAAAGCACACAACAACAACAACAACAACAACAATAACAATCCTGGGTTGTTGTAGGTTTTTTCAGGCTATATGGCCATGGTCTAGAGGCATTCTCTGCTGACGTTTTGCCTGCATCTATGGCAGGCATCCTCAGAGGTTGTGAGTCTGTTGGAACTAGGCAAGTGGAGTTTATATATCTGTGGAATGTCCAGGGTGGGAGACAAAGGACTCTTGTCTGCTGGAGCTAGGTGTGAATGTTTCAACTGACCCTTGATTAGCATATAATGGTCTGACATTGCCTAGAGCACTTTTGTTGAGAGGTGATTAGATGTCCTTGTTTTTATTTGAGAACACAGAAATGCTGGACCACTCTCACAACCACCATGTCAGACTACACAGAGAAGCCATTGAAATACACAAGCATGTGGACAATTTCAACATTTTTGCTATGTCAAATTTTGCTATGTCCTCCAGGTGATTCTATGGTAGGTCTGCCATAGAATTTCAACACCCAGAAAGGAAGAAACCATAAAAATGAACAAAATCTGGCTACCAGTATTAAAAAACTCTAAAATTACAACAGCACAACAACAGAGAGGAAACAAACAAGGACATCTAATCACCTCTCAACAAAAGTTTGCCCCAGGCACTGTCAGACCATTATATGCTAATCAAGGTGGTCAGTTGAAACATTCACACCTAGCTCCAGCAGACAAGAGTCCTTTGTCTCACCCTGGTCATTCCACAGATATATAAACCCTTTCCTAGTTCCAACAGACCTCACTACCTCTGAGGATGCTTGCCATAGATGCAGGCAAGACGTCAGGAGAGAATGCTTCTAGAACATGGCCATATAGCCCGAAAAACCTACAACAACCCAGTGATTCCAACCATGAAAGCCTTCGACAATGCAATAACAATCCTATCTCAAAAGCAGATCCACACTTCTCATTGAAATACTAATAAGTTTGTATTTGTTAAAATTGTCTTTTATTTTAATTATTGTATTGTTTTTAAGTGTTTCTTGCACTACAAATAAGATATGTGCATTGTGCATAGGAATTTATTCATTTTTTTAAAAATTATAATCCGGCCCTCCAACAGTTTAAGGGACTGAGACCTGGCCCTCTGTTTAAAATGTTTGAGGACCCCTGCTTTAGACAATCAAATGTTCAGGATATACAGTAAGATCTGCCATAATTGTGGAACTCACATTTGTGATTTCACTTATCTATGCCTAGAGAAAATGGTATTTCTCAAATTTTGCTATGTCCTCCAGGTGATTCTATGTTAGGTCTGCCATAGAATTTCAACACCCAGAATCCCTGATCATGGGACAACCTGGATACGGCTTATGGGAGTTGGAGGCCCAAACATCTGGAAGGCCACAGGATGTGCAGGCCTATTCTATGGTATGCTTCTCCTGGAAGTTACTGGAAAACCTAGCAAATTCCTAGAGAATCTCTATTATGTGCTGGGACTGGAAGTAAGCTAATTTGGTATTTTATCCAGAAATGTATTACCTATGGATACTTACTGTATGTTACTGAAAAAGCAGCCATCACATATTCTTAAAAGAGTGGTCTAAGAAAGTTTAGGAACTACTTGAAATATATACACTCCAAATCATTTTACTAGGGAAAGATTCATATTTCAAAATGTCAATTCTTTTAAAAACAAATAGAATTAAATTAGTGTGTTTTTTCCTCAGGAGTCTTGAATCCTATTTTGTTTACTGTACAATTTGACTGCATCCATTTCTTACTCCTGCGCAGGCATTGCTGCTCCCTTATGTAAGGACAAAAAATTGGAATACACTTAAGTAAAACACTGTTATTGCTTCATTTTCCCCCTGCAGCTGTGCCCTGGCTTTAAAAATATATAACAACAAGCTAAGCCTTGGCTGTCTTTACATTCTGATCCAGTAATTGGTTATGCATGCGGGCAGCGTATTAAGATAGAGTCTTTTTCCTGGATATCTGAGATTACTAATACCTTCCAATTGTGTGTTTGCCACATGGATGGTGAATACATCGGATATGAAAAAAAATTGGGAAGTCTTTTTTTACTACAGTCACTGAATCCCTTGTCCAGCATGGCTGTACTTAGACATACTGAAAATTGTAGTTCAAAAAGTGATCCCCTCCTAATGTTTCTCAACAAAGTTGCCCCTGAAGCAGTAACATCAGATTTTTCCTTCATCCTTGCATTAGCAGGGAACTCACATTTATATTTCTCAAGCTATCTTGGAGGTGAGTCTTAAAACCCTGATTTATGTATGTATTTATTTACAGCTTTTATATTCCGCCCTTCTCACCCCGCAGGGGACTCAGGGCGGATCACAGTGTATACATATATGGCAAACATTCAATGCCAATTTTGACTTACAACATATACAGACATACACAGAGGCTATTTAACTTTTTCTGGCCACCAGGGGAGCTGTTGCTTTCATCTTCCATCTGCGACGCTGATGAAGTACTTCCGCATTCCCCGCATGCATTTTGCTGGAGTGCTTGCTGGAGTCTTTTTTTAATGGCCTCATAAATTAGTTAATTTAGCCTCCCCACACCTTAAGGTGGTACCTAATTTTCCTACTTGACAGATGCAACCGTCTTTTGCATTGCAAAGGTCGACAACAGGCTACACAATTGGTTGGAAACCCACTCCAACCCGGGCTGGCTTCTAACTCATGACCTTTTGGTCAGAGTGATCTTAATGACACTCAGCCAGCTGCGCCACAATCCCGGTGTTTGCAAAACAACGTACCATACATACTTTTTATTTGATGATCCCACTGAATCTACAGGGCCATTTGATATTCATGAGCAAATTAAGTCTAAGAATACAGTTCTTCCTAGTACTGGCTGCTGGGATCTAGCAGAAACAAGTGTGAATATCGACTGCATTATGGGCCCAGTTCAAGGAGAAAGAAAGAATGGGGGGGGGGGGGAATGAATTACTGAATGAATGAGAGTATAGTGTAGTTGTTAGTGTATTTTAGACTTGGGTGATTTAGATTCTGGTTCCTACTGAACCATTAAACTACCTGTGTGACCTTGAGCTAGTCACACTATCCTGCCTACCTCACCGGACCATTGGAAGGATAAAAAAGGGCAGGAGGAAAGCATGACACACAACAGTTATCTCCTTTTAGCTAAGGGAGGGTAGATATATAACACAGACCCCAAAAAACCTCTCTTCCATGCATTCTTGAAGCAACGTTCCACCAAAAATGGTTATTTCTTAAATACCGTATATACTTGAGTATAAGCCGACCCAAATATAAGCCAAGATACCTAATTTTACCACAAAAAAAACCGGGGAAAACGTATTGAGTCAAATATAAGCCGAGGGCGGGAAATGCAGCAGTTACGGGTAAATTTCAAAATAAAAATAGATACAAATTTATTTATTTATTTACGACATTTATATGCTGCCCTTCTCACCCCAAAGGGGGCTTAGAGCAGCTTACAAGATATATATACATACAATATATTATATTATTAGCATAGTACAATATCAGTATTATATATTACTATACTGTACTATACCATTATATTGTAATATTATTAGTAATATTACATGTAACATATCTATATCTATATCTATCTATCTATCTATCTATCTATCTATCTAATTTAATTTTATCGTGTCAGGAGTGACTTGAGAAACTGCAAGTCACTTCTGGTATGAGAGAATTGGCCATCTGCAAGGATGTTGCCCAGGAGACGCCCTGATGATTTTTTTGATGTTTTTATCATCCTTGTGGGAGGTTTCGCTCATGTCTCTGCACGAGGAGCTGGAGCTGATAGAAGGGAGCTAATCCGCCTCTCCCCGGATTCGAACCTGCGACCTGTCAGCCTTCAGTCCTACCGGCACAGGGGTTGAACCCATTGCGCCACCGGTGGTATAGTACAATATCAGTATTATATATTATTATATTGTACTATACCATTATATTGTAATATTATTCGTAATATTACATGTAACATAAAATATATAATTATCATATTATTAGTAGTAGTATTATATTGTATTACATTATAATATTATATGTATATACAATATACTATATTATATTATTAGCATAGCACAGAAGTCAAGGTGGAACTATCCCCTGGCAGTTAATTAATTAATAATTTACATTAATCGAAGCAATAAAAATAATAAATAATAATGGAGTATAATAATGGAAGTAACTGTGATAAGAGAGTAAAATAATTACTGTAATAATAAGAGAGTAAAATAATAAATGTAATAATAACAATAAAAATAGAGTAAATCTTTAGCTGGAAAAAACATTGCAAGTGACAGGTTTTCTTAGTCACAAAAACCTGTCTGAGCCACAGGGGCTGGCAATGGGGAGAAGAAAAAAGGAAGGAGGATGGCTTCCCAGCCAAAAAGGTTGGGGAGGAAGAGAGGAATTAATCTCTGAAAGAGAAATGTACGACATTTATCACAAACAGTCCTATGCACCTCCTTGGAGGCTTTCTTTGGAAGTACAAAAGGAGGACATCAACCCTTGCCTATATTCCTCGTACATCATTAGTGTGACTCCCTTTGCCTCTGTTCAAATAGGAATAAAACAAATGGCCGATTTGTGTTATTAATGCTTGATGCTGCTGCGGGCCAGATCCTCCCTGCAGTTGATATACGGATTTAGTAAAAGTTGGTGGCTGCAAGGAGGTGGTTATTTCAGTCTCGTCATGAGCCAATCTGAAATCATGCAGGCTCATGTGATTTATTGGCAACCCTGTAATTATCAACTAGAAGTCCTGAAAGGTGTGAATAATAGCTTTTGAAATCTGACCTGGAGGCTCAATATAGCTGTACCGCCAGGGATGATCTTATTGGCATCAGGCAGCCCAGGAAGGCAGAGGGAAGAAGGTGGAAATGGGTTGATGAAAAAAACCCAGAAGGTGAATAACCCTTTGCCACAGCTCTTTACATGCCTAGATTCCTGATTTATGCCCATTCATAAAAGAGTAGCTTGGAGAGAATTCTGGCAGCAAAATTTATGACCAGCACTTTAATGGCTGAAGGGGGCACATATGTAATAGATGGGATTCGGGCTCTTTTAGACCCTTGCGATACCAATCAAATCTGAATGTTCTTGACAGGAATCAAAAGAAATGCTTCAGTTTCCATGAGAGATGACAAACGGCAGCTTTGAAGGTGAAAGGCTGGGTGCCTAGTAGTTAAGACTGTGAAATTTGCATGTAACTGTAATTTCAGGCAAGCCTGCTCTGCAAATAATTCAGAGAAACTGATCTCTTTTGTCAGATCTGCTGAATGCTTTTAAGAAAATGGCCCAAACACTCAACTTTGAAAGAGCAGCTGGTGACAGTGGGGTGATCTCAGAGATGTGTATTTCCTCACCATCATTGCTTGGATATTTCCCCACCATACTCTTCACCTTCTGAAATTCGGATGGGTACAGGGCAGCAAAAGGATTCAGGACCTAGGTACACATTGCCGCCAATGTGATGTGGCGGCAAAAAAGCCAATGGGATTTTGGCCTGCATCAATAGGAGCATAGTGTCTAGATCTAGGGAAGTAATGCTACCCCTCTATTCTGCTTTGGTTAGACCACACCTGGAATATTGTGTCCAATTCCGGGCACCACAATTCAAGAGAGATATTGACAAGCTGGAATGTGTCCAGAGGAGGGCGACTAAAATGATCAAGGGTCTGGAGAACAAGCCCTATGAGGAGCGGCTTAAGGAGCTGGGCATGTTTAGCCTGAAGAAGAGAAGGATGAGAGGAGATATGATAGCCATGTTGTGCTGGTACGGCTGTACCAGGAGCTCCAACTTTATTTGCTTTGTATTAAATGTTTGCTTGCAGTCCAGGGTTTCAGGGGTTCTGCAGAAAGGTGGCTTCCTTTGGTTGCAGTCGTAGGGCAAGTCACCTGTCCATCATCATTAAGTTTTGGTTCCGCCCCTTGCTCAGGGCAATTGGGAAGGGAAGGGAGCCATTTTTAGTTAGTCTCAGCAAGGAAAGCTTATGTATAGGATGTGTGCAAGCTTCCCCTGTACAAAAGCTTCAACCCTTAAGACCTTCCGGGGGAGAAAGGTCTTAAGAGTCTCCAAAGAATTTCCAGGAAAACAGCTCTAAAGACCAAAGAACTCCAGCTGGAGAACATCTACTGCCTTACTGGTAGGTCCACTCGGCGTTCGAGAAGCAGTTCGACCCGGTAGCGGAGCCCACATCAGTAAGGGTTAGATTACAGTCAGCCTGGGAGAAGTTAAAAAGGGGACTTTCCTTTAAAGTAAAGAAGAAGTTGCCTGTCCTTCGTGGGCAAGTTTAGGAAGCTACCAGTTGCATAAAAGCCTGGAATCATTTGTTTAATTTTCTGAAGACAAGAGAAGTTTCTGTTTGATTGTTCATTAATAAAAGACTTTGTTGTACTTCACAAGCCATCTAAAAACTATTTGTGGTGGAAAGCCTCTGAGAACTTCTCCTTGGGCTTTCCGCTGGGCAAAGGTTGCATGTCCCATTCTAAAGGAAATTCTTTACAGGCCCAGCGTGTGACAGAACACATGTATAAATATGTGAGAGGAAGCCACAGGGAGGAGGGAGCAAGCTTGTTTACTGCTTCCATGGAGATTAGGACAAGGAACAATGGCTTCAAACTACAAGAAAGGAGATTCCATCTGAACATGAGGAAGAACTTCCTGACTGTGAGAGCCGTTCAGCAGTTGAACTCTCTGCTCCGGAGTGTGGTGGAGGCTCCTTCTTTGGAAGCTTTTAAACAGAGGCTGGATGGCCATCTGTCAGGGGTGATTTGAATGCAATATTCCTGCTTCTTGGCAGGGGGTTGGACTGGATGGCCCATGAGGTCTCTTCCAACTCTATGATTCTATGATTCTATGAAATGTTAGCTTGGGAAGTGCTAAGAGATAATGGGTATTGTAAAAATACACTCTTTTTTCATTTCCTAGAATCCCTTATTGAACTAAAATGGATACATTTGGAAGATAAGAGGAGATGAGCAGGATCTTTGACAGATGCCAAAACAAATTGGACCTTGAGGGTCCAGCCGGCCGATGATGTCTCGCTCAATCACCATCAGCTTAATCAAGTCCTTGCCTGCTTGTTTTCTATGCCCAGGGAGCTAGCTTTTATTAAGAACAAAATAAAACTTTACACATTTAATTAAAATAATTTGGAATGACAAGTACTTACATGCAACACTGTTCCAGCGGAGCCAAGATGGAGATCTCATCATGGGAGTGCCTCCCAAATCTGTGAGAGCAACAGGTACATGTATTAAAGAAGTAATAATGGGGAAATATTCCAAACAAGCAGAGAAAATGGGGTGGGGATGCGAAATCAGCTGAAGGAAGTGCTCAACAGAAGAAGGTAGTCAATAAGATGTAAATCTGTTATATATGGCTTTATCCTATTTGACTTTGTGCCCCAAAAGAGCAGATTGGAAAAGAACCGTCACACTGAAGGGAAGGTATTTTTATCTTCTTTTTTAAAATAATTTCCCACGCAACCAATCCAGACTTGACTGAGCCATAGGTAGAGAAAGAGATGTGTAGATCTCAAAACCAGACCATACCTCCAGCCCAACCTAGAAGTCAGTAGTCAATCTGCTGCAGGAGGAAATGGTGGCTGGAAGTTGCAGGAAGTTCTGAGTCAACCAATCTAATCTATCAAACCACCATGCCACTTAGCCTACTATCTTCAGTCCCAGACAATTCCCTGGTGCCTTAAAACTGGGTTGAACAAATTCCTGATGTCTGGAACATGCAGTGGTATCCAGCCCCATAGATTGGGGGAAGAAATTCATTATTGGTACTATTAATACTGTCAGTAACTGTACTGCTGAGACCTGAAAGCAACTAGGATAACTCTTTATACTTCAGGAATATTGGCATATCCTCCTGAAACATAGAGATCTGTAGATTGCCAGAGCAGAGGATCTCCTTTCTACCTAAGTAGTGTGCTTTTACTAGTAGCAGCTGCCACTAAAAATGATTGACTGTTTATTTATTTGTTTATTTATTTATTTATTGTGTCAGTATCAATCAGACAATTGTATTACATTTTAAACAAATTTTTAACAAACAGACAAAACAGAGTTTGCAAGCCTGGTAGTTGATTAAATGTCCTTTGACCAGTAGCTGGCCACTTGGAGTGCCTCTGGTGTTGCTGCAAGGAGGTTCTCCATTGTGCATGTGGCAGGGCTCAGGTTGCTCCAGAAGTGACCTCCATTGTGCACGTGGCAGGGCTCAGGCTGCATTGTAGCAGGTGGTCAGTGGTTTGCTCTTCTCCACACTCGCATGTTGTGGATTCCACTTTGTAGCCCATTTCTTAAGGTTGGCTCTGCATCTCGTGGTGCCAAAGGGCAGTCTGTTCAGTGCCTTCCAAGTCGTTTTGTGTGTGCCCAGGGGGGAGTCTCTCATTTGGTATCAGCCATTGATTGAGGTTCTGGGTTTGAGCCTGCCACTTTTGGACTCTCGCTTGCTGAGGGTGTTCCAGCGAGTGTCTCTGTAGATCTTAGAAAACTATTTCTTGATTTAAGTCATTGACGTGCTGGCTGATATCCAAACAGGGGATGAGCTGGAGATGTCACTGCCTTGGTCCTTTCACTATTGGTTGCTACTTCCCGACAGATGTCAGGTGGTGCAATATTGACTAAACAGTGTAATTTCTCCAGTGGTGTAGGGCGCAGACACCCCGTGATAATGCGGCATGTCTCATTAAGAGCCATATCCACTGTTTTAGCGTGGTGTGTTTATGTCTGCATGGGACACAAGGGTCAAGTGTTACCTGATATAAAAGAAAAACTCTCTGGAGTTTGTGTGACTTTCCAGACCTCAAAGGACTTAACTAAGGGAGCATCCAGACATCGCCTAAAACACGTGAGTGCTCACATTTTTTATGCCCCGTCCAAATGAAGCCTCAGGTAAAAATGCAATCCTTTGGGACAAAGCAAGAAAACCTCACCTTTCCCGGAGTAATTTGACAGCTAGAAAGACCCAGGTCTTTCTAGTTGTGGGAGCTGTCTGGATTGCCCCTTCAGAAGTCCTAGGATGTCTGAGAGGGAAGTCAACAACAGTCCTCTCATGTTTTCTGGGTTCCATGAATCTGGAATATCTGAGAGGGCTTTAACCTTCTCCAAACTCCCCAGGAAAGCCTTTTAAAAAGAAAATAACTTACTCGACCACCATTATCGTGCTGTCGGAGTTGTCCTGGCGCATAGAAATGGTGCGCCGGGAGAAGGAGGAGGAGGAAAATTGACCTATCCTCCCTTCTCCTGCCGTGACATTTCTACACACTGGACAGCTCCAGCAGCATGGTAATAATGGCTGGGTATTTACCTCCACCATAATTTTCTTTTAAAAAGGCTTTTTTTGGGATGTTTGTTTTGTGTTTGGGTGCCCTGCTGGAAAGTTCCCCCTGCAGGAAAGCATGGGGTTTCTGGAATGTGTGTGAACTCCAATGCGGGCCCAATCGGGTTTTTTAAACCCAATTGTGCTCGCATTACAGTCCTGTCTGGAACTTCCCGAAGTGGCAAACTATAAAAGATGCTCCAGATTGGACTGCCTTTCTCTATAAATTGTTGAAAAGCAACTCCCACATACTCTCGAGGTCAGGTCAGAATTCCTAGGCTGGAGCTGGGGTTGACCAAGCTCCAATCTTCTCGTTAAACATTCACCATCCCAAACTCCATTTCCTCTGTTCAGGAAAATGTACATTCTTGACTAAAGAGCAATACCAATTGTACGTCATGTCTGAAAGTGGTGCAGGTGTGCAATTAACAGGGAGAAAATTACACAGTCTCCCAATGCTGCAGTCCTCCGAACCCCATCTAAGGATCCCTGTGCATGCCTTCAAATGAAATTAAAAAAAAGAAATTGGAATCTCCAACAATTCTGTTCATTTGGCCACTGGGCGCATTCTAATGGAAAGCACAGGAGAACATAAGGCCAACCATCAAATTACTTCAATATTTTTCATTAATGGAAAATTCATAATTATGAGTTTACTCTATTACTCGAGAGACTGCCTGCTTTTTATTGGCCTTCGTGCTAAGGGAAACTGTTTGTTTGCATGTTCATTTTTTCTGCTCATTGGGCAAAACAAAAATATAGTTGTTTGTCATCACTGGTAGAAGTGTTGCTGCAGAACCAGCGGGTTGTCACGAAGAATTCTTCCAATGAATATGTGGTTTTTAAAAGGCTGCTGTGAAACACTAATCCTACACTTGGAAAGAAAATGACATGTCTGATTTTTGTCTTGCTTAAAAAATATTATTACTGTAAGTGTGATCTTCCATGTCTATGGCAATAACTTTCAAACATATACAGCCATCTCTGCATCAATGTTGGTGCAACAGAATTTCCTTCCCCTAATCACCTTCACCTTAGGCCTGATCCTACCTCTAGGAGTTTTGCATTCCCTAGAAAGGTTTTTGAGGGACACTGAGGGCTGCAATAGGAAGAGGAACCCCCTTCCTCCCCAATTTTGACTGAGAAGCTGCTGTAGCTGGAGATGTATCCGGCTAGCTCCTGGCTTTTGCCATTAAATATACAGAAGACTTCTCACTGTGAAATCAATAGAACGTCAAGATGAACTCCCATTCCCTTTTTTGGTATATGTGAGGCTGAATTTACATTACAAACATAATGATTAGACTAGCTTTTCTTGTCTACATACTCCTTCTCAGGGAATTCTGAGCACATTCATTGGTAACTAAATCCTTGGCATTAGTCACTTCCAAAACCCATCAACACTCTTAGCATCCCCAGTTTTCCCAGTGTGAACTCTAAAATTGGTTAGTACAATACTTCACAATGCCCTACTAAAATGCATGGGATTCCAGGAGGACATAGCAACTCAGATTAGCAGGTATTTTGCTAATCCTTAACTTGCATGAGAACATCCTTGGACTACTTCTTGAAAGAAAATCACCCATTTTTTCTTTAAATCTTCTACCTTACCCTCTTGCATTGTCCAAGTGGAGCAAAAAGCCATCATCTCCAAACTTGGTGAACATCTCATAATGATGACGGTCCATATTGCCTTATTAAAGAGAGAAAGAAACTTGATTAGCAATCCCTGGAATTAATCTAAGTTGACTGACTATTTTGTGCAGACATAACATTCAGGATATATCAGTGTGGTCAATTTTTATCCCAAGGAACAAGAAGCCTGTGGTGATAAACACCACATCCAAAGAAAGAAATGTTTTAAAAGCTCACAGTATCGCTTCTTGATTATGGATGTTCAGTGAGCAGAAATTCAACTGAGTCAGCAGACACTGATAAAATGGTTTGTGGATATCTGGACTGCTGCTATATGGACAGAATGTGTGTATTGTAGTACAGTCTGAAGTTGATGGGTTCATTCATGATTTTGAGAGGGTTGTGGGATTTCCTGGGGCACAAAGTGATGAAGATTCAAGTTAAGGAAATGATGGTTCTCTCTGGGACAAACCTAACTCAGAAAGCGCAGGGCTTCAAGGTCAGTCAGAGGAGCCAGAAACTGCAACACTAGATAAGGAGTTTGGGCGAAGAGTTAGGTGATACAGAAAGCTCCCAGGGAAAAACACCTGGAGCTACGGAGATCAATAAAAGTCTTTGTTTACAGATTAGAGCAGAAAATAAATACAAAAAATCTGCAGATTGCAAATCACAATTTCTATATTACAGGAAAATCTTCATTAAACGTAACGTGGGAACAGTAATACTACTGATTAGTAATTGTTTATAAATGAAAGGCTGCTTATCAATGTTCTGTAAACACAATGAAATGTAAGTTTCCAAAATGACAATTACTATATACCAGGAGATTCTTCATTAGTTCAGGCTATAAAGACAGACAGGCACTTACAACAGAGCCAATAGCTACTAATGTAAGTAGTCAAGCGTGTACATCAACAACCTTTCCAAAACTATGTCAATTTGGGGATTGTAGTATATCTATTTTCTGTATGTTGCTTTATTTCTTATTTAGTGAATTCAAACATCATAGATAAGACCAACACCTTTAGAAGATATTACGAAACAAGGAAAACAACCCGGGAGATTTTGTTGTGTTACTGTTCCTGACATTATGTATTGATGAAGAACCTTTTACAACACAGAAATTGTTTCTTTGGAAACGGAGATCTCATTATATTCTAAAAACATTGACAAGCAACTTTGCATGAGGTCATGAACTAATTGGAAGCTTAAATTTCATTGTGTTTACAGAATATTGATAAGCAACCTTTCATTTATAAACAATTACTAATCAGTAGTGTTACTGTTCCTGCGTTATGTTTAATGAAGACTTTCCTGTAATATAGAAATTGTGATTTGCAATCTGCAGTTCTTTGTATTTGTTGTTATAGATATCTGTGCATGTTACACTAGAGCAGAAAATATACAGCACCAGTCAGAGTGATTACGTGGGAAAATTGGGGAGAAAATTCATGGGAAAAGGAATGACTTCATGGGTGCCTATTAATTAGCAAGTTAGGGTTAGTTCAGGCAATGTAGCATTTAAGGCCCGAGTTCTCTGGTTTTTGTTTCAAGTCAAGCCTTGGTTTTGGATTTAAGTATCCTGGAAGTTTTCACTGTTCTTGTTTTTGCATTCCTGGTCAAGTTTTACTAAGTATACCTTTTGCTTATGTACCTATGCTGTACTTGTGATTTTTTTTTTTACTATTCCTGGACTGTGTTAGCTTGGGATCTGCATGAGACATTTGGATAACTGCTTGGTTATCATCTTTTACTAACCCTTTTTTGGTTTATACATCTTTATTCCTGATTTTTCATATATTTTAATGTATTTTTACAATAAACCATTTGCTTATACTTTCAACTTTTTTGTGGCATTGTTATCATGGGTGTATTCAGGAATGGGGTGCAACAGTTGGTCAGGATAGTCATATTTTCTTATCACTTGGTCCATCATGTACTGATGTCATGTTTATTTATTTATTTATTTATTTACTTTATTTATATACCGCTTTTCTCAGCCCTCAGGCGACTCAAAGCAGTGAACAACATCAATACAAAACATCACTAGACAAGTATAGGGCAATTAAAAACAATTGTAACATAAATCATTAAACATCCGTATAACAATCATTAGCGCCTCAACAATAAAATCAGAATCCAGTCTCATCATCTATTATTCCGTATTCCTATGTTCAATTACACTGTTTAATCAAATGCTTGTTTGAACAGCCAGGTCTTCACTTTCCTCCGAAACGCGAGCAGGGAGGGGGCCGATCTGATATCCGCAGGCAGGGCGTTCCACAGCCGAGGGGCCACCACTGAGAAGGCCCTGTCTCTCGTCCCCACCAAGCAGAGAGCAGGGCCTCCCCAGATGATCTTAGTGTCCTAGCTGGTTCATAGGAGGAGATGCATTTGGAGAGGTAAGTAGGGCCAGAACCGTTGAGTCTTACAGCACATGCCATACTCTTAGCTTACTTGTAGTGTATATTGGGAAGGCACCTGCGTTTTGGAGGTGATATGCAGCTGCTGTGCCCATTCTGAATTACTCTTCTGGTTACAAAGCAAATGATGGTTCTGCCCTATCTAGTTCATACATTAGGTCTTACTGTTGTATACTACACCAGGGAAGGGAAACATGTGGTCTTCCAAATATTGCTGGACTGTAACTCTTAGTCCTCCTAACAGTTGGTTATGCTGGGTCTGGTTCGTAGTAGCTTCACTCTAATATCTCCAACATTGTTGGCTGTAACATTTTTTCCCAACCTGTTGCCATCCAGGTATGCCAGACACAGATCTATAATGAATTCCCAAGCTAGCTGAATTCCACATAATAAGGGACCTTTTCAGCTTTAGGGGCAGCATGTCAGATCAATAATATTAGCAAATAGCTCTCAATCAAATCAACAAGATTAGCTGTTTCTGCTTACCTATTAAAAAGTCAAAGATTGCCATGTCAATGATATTGAGTAGCCGGTTGCCACTGCTGTAAGGATAAATCTCCTTCACTGTATTGCAATAAAGGGGATTCACTTCCCACCTGCAGAAAAGGATTGAAACTTAGATCCAGTGTTTTGCGTGTTATTACACTTTTCAAAGAATGGGCAGTGAGGTCTACATTCACTAAGAAAAGTCCATGATACAGTTGTTTATAAGCAGATGCCACTTTTCTTTGACAACAGTGCTCAAGAGGCAATGTGGTGCAGTGTTTTAAGCATTGGACTACTACTCTGGAGACCAAAGTTCATTTTTATGCTTGGCCATGAAAACCCAATGGGCAAGTTGCACTCTTTCCAATCCAGAAACCCTTGTGATATAGTTGTCTAAAGTCATCATAAAGTCAGAAATGATTTGAAGGCACACAACCACACGAACAACATGTACTGTCTCCAATGGATTCAGATCTCAAAATGACTCACTCTACAGGCAGGACAATTTTATACCCCCCTGCTACTTGTAGATACTAATTCAGCTACAACCTAAAATGTTGCAAAGTTTTGTGTAGCAGCATACAAAATCTGTCAAGGATGACCAGTCCCAAAAGTCAACTGTGTTTCCAGTAATCATCTTCCTTGATTCTATAATTTGCTGATAGACCTGTGCATTGTATGTTCTTGCCCTGTTTCCCTTTCCGCTCCCTCACCCCCTATTGTGCTTCAGTATTTATATTTACATTTTAAATGTACTAAATGTACCAAGTTCGTATGAAAATGTGACTTTTATTTCTTGTGCTGGTCTATGACCGAAATAAATGATGTGACATATAAGCTGGCAAAAAAACTGAATGTTTCTACCCAAGTGAGTGTGAAGAGCCACCTCTAATTTGGTATCTGTTCATCACACTGCATTTAAGTCTTAAATCAAGAAATAGTTTTCTAAGTTCTACAGAGACACTCGCTGGAACACCTCAGCAAGCGAGTGTCCAAAAATGGCAGGCTCAAACCCAGAACCTCAATCAATGGCTGATACCAAATGAGAGACTCCCTCCTGGGCACACAGAAAACTGGGCAACTTGGAAGGCGCTGAACAGACTGCACTCCGGCACCACGAGATGCAGAGCCAATCTTAAGAAATGGGGCTACAAAGTGGAATCCACGACATGCGAGTGTGGAGAAGAGCAAACTACAGACCATCTGCTGCGATGCAACCTGAGCCCTGCCACATGCACCATGGAGGACCTTCTTCCAGCAACACCAGAGGCACTCCAAGTGGCCAGATACTGGTCAAAGGACATTTAATCAACTACCACACTTGCAAACTTTGTGTTTTGTTTCTTTGTTAAAAAAATGCAATACAACTGTTTGGCTTGCTCCTGACACAATAAATAAATAAATAAAACACACTGCATGTGAAAACTTTGTTTTTTCCCCCCACCACATAATAGTCTTCATTCTTCGTTTGCCTCCGTTTTATAACAAATGGATTTATTGGCTTGCAGGGTTTGGGAAGTGGCTCTTTTTCTTTGTTTTGGCAGAATAACTGTCAAATCCACCACCAGTATGTATAACTGGTTCACAAAGAATCAAACTGGAGAAAAGTGGGCATAAACAGAAAGATTAAGCATTACATTAGTCTTTAGAATATACATGACTGAATGCCATAAGCATTCAAATGGGGTTGGGGAGTCAGAAATCCTGGGGCTGCACCCAAAGAAGCTTTTCAAATCCTGTCTTGGTCACTTGGAGAACAAAGAGCTCAGCAAGACCTTGACTTCTTGGCCTGCCATATCTGTATTTGTTTAACCTTTGGAGTTTTTCCTGGTCTCCATTTGGCAGGTACATTACAGGCTAATGTCTGCTGCATGTTTAACTTGCGACAGGAGCATTCCCCAACCTGGGTTGTTGTAGGTTTTTTCGGACTATATGGCCATGGTCTAGAGGCATTCTCTCCTGACGTTTCTCCTGCATCTATGGCAAGCATCCTCAGAGGTAGTGAGGTCTGTTGGAACTAGGAAAATGGGTTTATATATCTGTGGAATGACCAGGGTGAGACAATGGACTCTTGTCTGCTGGAGCCAGGTGTGAATGTTTCAACTGACCGCCTTGATTAGCATTTTGATTGCCTGGCAATGCCTGGAGCAA
Source organism: Anolis sagrei ordinatus (assembly GCF_025583915.1). NCBI lineage: Eukaryota > Metazoa > Chordata > Lepidosauria > Squamata > Anolidae > Anolis > Anolis sagrei. The sequence goes on along the minus strand of NW_026845477.1, from coordinate 125,070,630 downwards.
TCTTTTGTTGAGAGGTTTTGTTTGTATGTTGTGTTTCCTCATCAGCCTCCCTATGCGGTCAGTGGTTCCCTTGATGTATGGCAGGAACACTTTTCCTCTGGGTGGATCTTCATCTTTACCTATCTACAAACCCACCAAGAAAATCCAACAAATGCTACGTTCAGCAAAGGACAAGAGGGATCCTCTCACCGCTGCAGGAGTCTACCGTATACCATGCAGCTGTGGACAAGTCTACATAGGGACCACCAAACGCAGCATTGTCCCAAACACGAATCAAGGAACATGAAAGGCACTGCAGACTACTTCAACCAGAGAAGTCAGCCATAGCAGAGCACCTGATGAACCAACCTGGACACAGCATATTATTTGAGAACACAGAAAGGCTGGACCACTCCAACAACCACCATGTCAGACTACACAGAGAAGCCATTGAAATCCACAAGCATGTGGACAATTTCAACAGAAAGGAGGAAACCATGAAAATGAACAAAATCTGGCTACCAGTATTAAAAAACTCTAAAATTACAACAGCAACACAACAGAGAGGAAACAAACAAGGACATCTAATCACCTCTCAACAAAAGATTGCCCCAGGCACTGGCAGGCCATCAAATGCTAATCAAGGTGGTCAGTTGAAACATTCACACCTAGCTCCAGCATACAAGAGTCCTTTGTCCCACCCTGGTCATTCCACAGATATATAAACCCTTTTTCCTAGTTCCAACAGACCTCACTACCTCTGAGGATGCTTGCCATAGATGCAGGCGAAACGTCAGGAGAGAATGCCTCTAGAACATGGCCATATAGCCTGAAAAAACCTACAACAACCCAGTGATTCCGGCCATGAAAGCCTTCGACAATACATACTCCTATCCATGTCTTGGTCTACAACTTCCATAACCTCCAGCTAATTTGACAGCTGGTCATACTGGTTAAGGATCATGGCAACTGCAATCCAATATTTTAGAAAGACACATAGTTGGGCAAGTCGGTGCTATACTAGTCTTTCCCTGGCCTGATGATTATTGCTTTGTTCAGACAGCGCAAAGCCACTGAATAAATTGTTGACTGAGTGAGTCAACTTTTCTGTAAATCCCATTGGTTCAATAGGTGCACTTTAATTAGAATGACCAGCAGGATTCAAGCCCGAAAGGCTTCTACAAAGGCATACTCTGTTTTGTTCCATTTATGGTGACCATCATGTTTTCCGAATCCATTCCAGTTGATTTTGACTGGACTATGGCCATGAAGTTCTTTGAAATAAAGTATCTTGTTTTGTTCTGCCCATGTCAAGCTGTTTCCCAAATGTTTCACAGAAGAAACAGGGTTGATGAGCTTAACTCTCTCTAGACCAGGGAAAGCAACGTGCTGGCCTTCCCAACCCTCAAGTCCTCAGAACTATTAAAAAAATAATAATTTTGGCGAATTTTTAATTTCATCCCAAAATCCACCAAAATAGTTTAAAGCCAGACACAAATCTGGCTGTTTACTCTGTCCCCAATCTCCCAAATGCCAGCAATACCCTTAAATAAGTCAAAATTGTGTCCTGAAGTAATACAACATTGCTTTCATTGTGCCAAAATGTAGGCATGGGAGAGAGAAATTAGCCTTGCCTTGCTCTGGTATTTGATACAACCCCTTATTTCTCCCAACAGCACATATGATGATGTGTTGTCGAAGGCTTTCATGGCTGGAATCACTGAGTAGCTGTGCGTTTTCTTGGCTGTATGGCCATGTTCCAGAAGCATTCTCTTGTGATGTTTCGTCAACATCTATGGTTAGGCATCCATAGGGTTATGGGGTCTGTTGGAAACTAGGCAAGTGGAGTTTATATATTTGTGGAATGCCCAGGGTGGGAGAAAGAACTCTTGCCTGCTTGAGGCAAATGTGAATGTTGTAATTGGCCACCTTGATTAGCATTTAATGGCCTTGTGACTTCAAAGCCTTGCTGTTTGCTGCCTGGGGGATCCTTTGTTGGGAGGTGTTAGCTGGCCCTAGAATCATAGAATCATAGAATCATATTATTATTTTATTATTATTTGTGCTGTCGCACGCTGGGCCTGTGCATTAGACTGTACACAGGACATAAATTCTCTGTGCCCAACGGGACGCCGGGGCTGCCTCAGAGTAAAGGCCCTTAGATTCCCCCAAACAGAGTCTTTAGTATGCTTAAAGTAAGTCCAACAAAGTTCTTTTATTAAGGAACAAACAGGTACTTTAACGGTTTTCTTAACAGTCTATAGGTTCTTTCAATCTTGTCCACTAGGAACAGGCACTGTCTTCTCAACTGTAACTAACTGATGGGGAAATCCTAGCTTCTAATCTGGGCAGTCTGTACTTGCCTCTGTTGACGTGGAGCCCCTGCACCCGGTACCAACTGCGTCTGGCTTCCGCGAGTGACCCTTGCCTCAACAGAGCTTTGTAGATCTCCAGGGAAAAAGAAGGAGTTCAGGTTGCTGTTATGGCCGGCTGGAGTCCCTCAGCCAAGCTGTGGCTGTATGTCTCCTGGCCAAGCCGTAGGGCTGTATAACCCCGGCCAAGCTGTAGGGCTGTATAACCCCGGCCAAGCTGTAAAAGACGAAGCTTTTCTACAGGAGCCACTTCGTTCTATGTCCTGTGTGAAAGGCTTCTCTGTGAGAACTAACTCAAAATGGCTTTTTTCCCTCCAAAACTCAAAAAGGGGCGGGATCAGGGAACCTAACTATAACTGGCAGGTGGCTTACCCTATAAATGCAAATTATAACAGGAAACCCCCTGCTACAAATCCCAAGCATGGGATTGCACACAAACATGCAAACACAGCAAATAAATCTGGAGCTCCTGGAACAGCTGTTCCAGAACACTCCTGGCCTAGATTTCTCAATGATGAGAAATCTACACTATAATAAACGGACCCAAACATCGTGAGTCAAATTCTTATACTTTAGAAACATAGCATTTAAAGTCTTTCTATACAAACCAATCATACGTTCCCACACACACACACCCCCCCATGTGAGACGCATTCGGTA